>VWPW01009901.1:418500-685329 GCA_013389825.1 Crypturellus undulatus | reverse complement strand
CGGCCTCGCGCCAGGGAGCCCGCGCCCGCGCCCGCCAACCCGCAGGGTCTCCCCGGGGCCGCGGGCTCGTCCCCGCCGTCACTCACGGCAGCCCCGCCACAAAACCCGCAGTTACCCGGCCCTCGCTCGAAACGACCCGTTGGAAACACACTCATCCATCAGGCGAGGCCCTTCTCCTCAAGATTAAGAACGTATATTTTATATACACATATATTATTTATGCTTTATTTTTCTACTATCGAAATAGTAGCTAATTGTTGCGTTTCGCAGCATAATGGTCGAAGTGTCCCCCCTCATGTAAATTATAAAATGGGAATGAAAATGCTGAAGGTTTCCTGTAAGGCAGGAAGGTGACTAGCAGGCATTTGCAAGCTGTGGCTCATCCCAATTAGTAATGAAGACCCTTCATTTGAACTTAAAAGGAAGTTTCAAAAACTATTTTTTTTTTTACAAAAAGTTTGAAGGTTTTTTGACTTTACTTTTGACACATGCCAACAAACCCTTAATTCAGAGATTTTGCTTCTATGTGGAGATTTCAGGGGGATTCAGGTCTTGGTTTTTTTAAATGAACTTTTATATAATAAAAGCTAAGAAACCTAACAAATTGCAAGGACACTTTGACTGTGATAGAAAACAAGATCTGTGTGATACAAATTTCACAGTTCGTTACAGGGGTGTAACTTATTGGTGAGAAGAAAGCAAAATACGGAAGAATGGGCTTGTTACTTGCTACCAGCTTTGTCAAGATTGCTAGACACACGAGGACAATAGTTTTATATAACTCTATCAATGCGCCTTAGTCTGGAATTTCATCAAAATACAATAGAAAACATCACATAATGGAAAAATAATATAAATTATTCTGGAAAAGGCATCACATAACATGTCAAATGGGTAACAGTTCAAGAGATTCAAAATTATACCGATGATGTTAGAAAGCTGCAAATATTTAAACGCATGAAAGTGTGTTACATCTGCACTCCTCGGGAGATAAAAGAGAGAACAGTCACGATATTTGCCTAAACATGCTGCATTCCAGTTTCAAACAAAGTGTTTAAAAATATTTCTCAGTATTCCACAGGATAAGCATGGACATAATTAAATGACTTTTCCCTGTCGTCCGTCAATCAGTGGTTTAATGAAAACTTAATGCTGTTACAAGCAGCTGTTAAGGATGGCAGATGACAGATGCACATAGCACAGCAGTCTTTATAAACTATCAACATTTTCTTATTGTGCTTTAAATATCAGTGTAACCATAATATATCTTTGCCCAATTTTAGACAATAACCTAAGAAGTGAAGATACAGAGTAGATCTCTTGCTGTGGAAAGGCTTTTTGTAAACAAAACTTATGAATTTGTTTGTGGAATTTTATTAACTACTGTAGTGATCTCTTCGGGTTACTTTCCATTGTACAAGTTCATCAAAAATAAATGAAACAAATCTCCACTAGCTTTGCTGCAAGCTGACTTAGTCTGAATGAAGTATGCAAGTGCTAAACTCATGCTTCTCTACAAGAAAAGACGACTTGGCAACATCTCTCACTAAAATAATCAAATAACTCACAACCGTCTAAATAACTCGTAAGTGAATCATGACTGCACCAGATTGGTATTATTCAAAATTAAAGTCAATGCCATCAGATAGAGCACATAATTTTAAAGAACACAAGAAGTCCAGACACCAAAAATTTATCATCTGATAAAGAGCTGCTCAACATCAAACCCACATCAGTATAAACAAGGTCAAGATGGTTGGTTATTTTTCAACACAGACTGGGAGCAGGCTCCATGGCATCATTTTTTTTTTTACTGTATTCTTCAGCAAATTTTAGGAGAGATCTAAACTTTGATTGAGAAAAAAATCTCTACTCAGAATTTGAGCTTTCTGAAGAAGAAAATCCAAAATGGACTTCTTTTCTACCTCGTGGGATCCCACACCTATTCTCGTAAGAAACAAGAGTTCAAATCTGTAATTATTCAAGCAGCTGAAACGTAAATTCTGACTCTCCAGACGTATACGTTGTAAGAGTGGTTTTTGGAGAGATGGTGGAGAACACAAATGATATTTCTCCACCAAGTTCCTTAAATGCTTCCAGAAAGCAGCTCAGATGGCTCTAGCTCTGCAGGAAAAAAGCATTTCCTGAGCTAATATTTTCCTCCGCCCACCTTCTTTTACCTTCCAGCCTCTATCTGTTGTTTATAATACTTTTTCTGAAACAGATTACATTCTTTTTGCATGGGACTGGGCAACTTGGATCTTTCACATTCCATAAGAATTTTTGAGGGCCAGCCAAGATACCACTGCTCCTCTTGCTACCAGCAGTATATCCTTTTATGTTCTCTACTTTGAAGATTGAGCCTTCATTTTTTCAGTACATTCCTCTTTTCTCATGCAACCACCTTCCTCCCTCCTCCAGAGAAAAAGTTCTGCTATCACTGGTACTGGACTGTGGCTGATAACCATGGTACTGTCAATATTTTATTAGAGGAAAATACTCACCTGTATCTAAGTAACAAAAGGTCGAACCTAAATACCAATCATAGAGTCCTTCATTCATCCCAAACTACAAGTGTTTTTCATTATGTGGTACATCTCATGCCTCAATTTTCATCCCAGCTCTAGACTTCTATTGATATTTCATGCTTGATTTTTTTTTTTTTTAAGTATTTCGTGCCTGAAAGAAGTATTTTGCAGGACTGAAGTTCTCTCTCAAACTCTTGTGAAGATGATATTATTATGACAACAGTAAGTATATAAACTTTTCAAGACTGATAGGTTGCGACTAATTATTTTTCAATGGCGGGGCATGAACTGTAATCAAAGGTAAAAAAAAATCAGTTGCTAAAAGACAATGCATCTTGGGTTACAGAATAACAATTTTTAAGAAAAAAAAAATTTGGTTTAAAGATTTTCAGAGTGATAGCAGGAGTTGCTTTCAAGGCTGCATAAAAGGACAAAAAAACCCCAGAAAGGCATCGCAAGAACAGCATGTGAATGACCCGAGAGGACACTTGGTAGTGGTGGCCACAGGAGGTTTCTCCACCCCCTATCACCGGCCCAGCTTATCGCTGCAGTGAGTTGCAGGAGCAGCCTTTCAAAATGTTCCCTTTCTGCTATTTCTCATGACGCCTGGAACAAAAACACTCTCCCAAGCCAAAAAAAAAAAAAGGTGAGATTAAAATCAAGCGCTCTCCCCTGTGTTTTTCCTTGGAGAGCCTTCTCCCTACCCCCTGCCCCGTCCCCCAGGGTCCTGGGCAGCACCGCTGGATCCGCCACAGGCCTCCTGGAGGGGGGCAGCACTGGCCGACACCACCTGGACACCCCTGCACAGCGAGCGAAGGAAGAGGCTTTCGGAAGCGCCCAGCAGCCCGCAGCTGATGTGCCCATCACACTCCGCAGCGAGTCCCTGCACGTGGCTTCAGTGGCCAGGGAACGCCGCGCGGCGCCTCGGGCTGCTGACAGCACTGACAGCGACGAAAGGAAACGGGCAGAGATGAATCAAGGCGCGGATCTCAAGACATGAACTTTGACTGAAATTTCAAAGCTACACAGAGCCTAAACGGTTGATCCGAGGAGTTAAATAATTAATTAAACACGTGTTTCCTTCCTTGTCTAACGCAACTTCAACACCCGTTTTGACATTTCTTGCCTACTCCACTTGGCAACCAGTCGATCCTAGGAACCCGGGGCACGCCGTATTTAACCTGCACACAGTGCCGGGCCCGGCAGCACTCTGGTACTCGCACACACGCTGCACGGCCCTGCCCTGCATTCACGGCCACGGCTTCGTCCGGCGGGCGAAGCGCCATCGCTGCGTTCCTCCAGGGCTGCTGGGGCTCGCAGCTTCCCCCGGCGCGGGTCCCTGCTGTAACCGAGCTCTCTGCTCAACGCCGACCTGCTTTCCGAGCAAAGCCGCCACCGGGCAAACCGGGCAGCTCCGGGGGAGTGCACGAAGGCAGCGCCCGCGCTGCGTCCGGCCCTGCTGGCGCTGCTCACGGCCCCGGTGCAGCCCGTGCAAAGCAAACGCCCTTGCGCTGCATCAGAGCAACGCGGGGCCATAGGCCATCACCCTCGTCCCCATTTCATTTCATTTCATTTCATTTCATTTCATTTCATTTCATTTCATTTCATTTCTTTCATTTCATTTCAGTGACAGCAAAGATAAATAAAACCGGGCATCGGCAAATCTTCTGTCCACCTGCGGACTAGTTTTTTAGGCTTCCTCCTTTGAGCTGTCTCCACTCACATACCTGCCCTAATGAAAAGGCTAGCCAAGGAATTCATAAAATACAGTCCCTAACGCTGCAAAAACACATGTTTTTCTCCAGCCAGCAGAATAGCGCGTAGGACTCGGCTTTCCAATGGCTCCCTCTACTGGACAACTCCTGCCTTACTGCTCATTTTCAATAATTCTCACTACAGTCAGTGGGAAGTGCACATTAAGAGTGTAATCAATAATGTGGGGATGCTCTCCCAGTCCAGACTGTGCCCAGGCTCAGAGCAGAAGGTGATGCCAGAGCAGGGCTGGAGACGCACCTGGGGATACAGCTAGAAGGTTAGTTACAGTGTTAACCTAGGGACGATCAGTGCTGGAATAGGTGTGCAAAGCCCAAAGTGGGAGACGCAGGATGGACGGGCTCTCTCTTGCTATTTGTAAACAAGCCTCATAGAGAGAGCAGTCAAACAAATAAGCCAGCAAGTTCATGAAGTTTTAGAACAGATAAAATTATTCATATGGACTTTGAACTCCAAGGGGGAAATTTTTTTCTAAAAAAAAAAAATATCACGCATGGAGAAATGGAAGACATTTAAGCCAGTAAATTCACTTTGAATTAATTTTAATGGAATGTGCGGGGCGGGGGGGGAAATCCAACGCACACAAGCAGTTTCACATTCCAGAACTGGAATCTTCCTTTCAAAATTATTTTATTTTCTTGAAATAAAATTAAAAACTTTTTCAAAAAGAACTTCTCAAACCTAATCATAAATCCTCTCTTTACATTTAAACATTTTATTTATGTTACGTGAACGCAACCTGAGAAGTCTTATTCTTAAAACAAGTCATCTACTGCTTGTACCCTACTGTAGCTGTATCATCAAGAGTGTTTACTTCAGTCTCTTGTAATGGGATAACAAAACTGTAAAATTGAGGTAAAAAAGCCTCTGAAGCCAGGTGGCTTTCCAGATGATGGAAGGATCAGGAAAATAAATAAATGCAAATAAAAAGAGCAGAACCTGAAAACAGGTGACAAAAGCAGCAGCTGCCCCATGGCGCCAAAGGAAGAACTTGCTGCTTTGCCTACTGCTTTTTGTGCCCCGAGAAGCAGCGAGTCCTTCTGGGGCTGCAGAGAGGCCTCTGGGTTTCGAACTGCTTCCTCTTTTGATTGCCCAGTAAGTATTCGCCTGGCCCCCTGGACTTTTATCTAACAAATACTTTTAAAAGACTAATGCTATGTTACAAGCAGAGAAAGAAAAGCCTCTCATCAAACTTTGCATCCTTTATACTGAAAAGAAGCACAAAACCAGAATGCAGTTGGCTAAGTGGCTTCTAACTATCTGGGACGCCTGCTCTGCTGCCAGAGAGCACATCTGAAGTCGGGAATATGAGTGCCAAGGCAGAAGGCTACACGCTCTGCTTGGTGCGGGTGGAAGAGGCCCTAGCAGCCTTGGGACAACATATACATGCCTATAGGCACCACCTACGGCACCCAACCATGTACAACTGAGCCAAAGAGGCGTGTGGAGGTGACACAACCTTATGGCTGCAAGCGTGGTACCTGCTGAAGGATCATCTGCCTTCGGGCTCCAGGAAACATCTCGGAGCCTTTAACTGCCTACGGTATAAGAATAACAACGAACCAAACAGCAAAAACGTAAAATTGCTTGGCATTGCAAAGGGTGCTGCTGTACAAAATACTTTCTATAGTATAAGTTCTGCAGTAAAAAATAATACATTTTCTAATATAGAACATACGAGTAGCATATGTGTCTAGAAAAATAAAGTTGAATAAATGTAAAGACAGGAGATGTAGATAGGCAAGCTACAGTTTACACCTTGGTTTCAAAGCTGTTAAAACTTGTAGTTTATATTCATGCAAACTTTTACATGGAAGATGAAATTCATGACATAAAAGAAACAAAACTAATGAATCCTGAAAATGCTGAATAATAAAAAATGCAAACAAACAGTCTTCATTAGCAAAGCCACAGAAATGACATGTACTTTTGATTCAGTACAGAAAGTAAAAATAAAGATATCTCATACATAGCATACAGATTTTCATAACATTTGACAGTATGTTTAAAAAAAAGTAAGATTTTTACCTATAGTGAATATCTTACACAAACAAACAAAAAAAAACACAAATGCCCTTCTTGAAAAGTTTAGTTTCCCTGGAAAACTGACTGACTTCTGAATATGGAGAGCTCAGAGTCATATCAGAAGACAGAAAAACTTCTGTGACAGATAGAAAAATCAAACCATTCTGCTGAAATTACGCTTCCAGGCATAATTACTCCTGCTGTTACATTTCTAAAGAACATCCCCTTCCTCACCCAAAGCAGCACTGACAACTACCCCATAACTCCAAACAAACTACCAGCACGTTTGTCAAACTGACCACGAATCCTCTATTCTGTAAGGCTGAATGAGGACAAAATAGTTTCTGTAAAAATACTCCTGAGGAGCAACAGCTAAAGTAGTATCAGGAAAATGGGAGCACTTTCAAGCATTTCAAGAAAAATAAGCAACTGCATTCAAAGCTGTGTCACAGGGGGCACTAGATTCTTCACAGTAATAAAATCCATCAAGCTACGCTATTTTTTATCCTATTCCCATTTATCACTATTCCCATTATTTTGTTCCCAAACTTCTGTCGGCTTCTGTTCGTAAGAATTTCCCCATACAGTTTGAGAAGTCACCAAACTTTGGCTTTGCGAATAGCATAACCTGCCTACATACAGTAGCCAAAGGCAGCCCGTAAGTATAAACACGGGGACACTTACAGACAGGGTGCGGACCCGCTGACAGCAGCTTTGCAGGATGCAGGCTTTTCCCCCATATATAGCTTTACATTGAATACTCACTGTTCTTTNTTTTTTTTTTCCCCCCATGGCTATTAGTGGAAGTTGTGATAAAAAGAAAAAAAAAAAACTTAGAACTTAGCAAACCACTTCCTTCTTTCGCCCTACAAAAAAAAAAAAAATGCTGTAAAGAGGAAAAAACCCAAATTCAAAGTTTAGAGTTCAGCTCCTGTCATGCAAATTCTCCATCTCCAAATCGCCATGGAGGAAAGGAAGCAAATCCACCTCCCCGCAGGAAATGGCCTAGGTGTAATTACGTTGTATTTCTAAAATGACAAAAGTACAAAGACCTGGAAAGGACCTACAGCAAAGCACTACAGATTGACCTCTCAGGATCAGGGGTTTCCATCTTACAAATTTCCTGATGCTCTGGGGTCTGAAGACACTTGTGACAACACCAGTCCCCACTGGGTATACTTTAACTTGTGGCTTTTTAGGTGTTACCAGCAGTCCTCAGGGTGATCAGACAGCTCTTACAGAAGCTAACTGAAGCTCAGTTCAGTGCACTGTTTCAGAAAGGGCCTCACATGTACCTGTTGCACGGTTGCCTCCAGGAATATACTTTTTCAGGGGGCAAAAAGAATAAAAACAGGCACTGCTGAGTGCATCACCCGGGCACATCCACGAATGTGACAGGGTCCTGGGTCTGTAAGAGGGAAGAGCAACAGCTGGAGTCGGGGCAGAGCAGTGTGCAAGGTCTCGAGAGGTGCCCTATCCGACCACCAACAGCCTGTCCCTCCCCATGGCACCAATGCCGGGGGACCCTCTTTCCCCACTCTCCCGCGTGCTGAGAAGGAAAAAACCCCTTGATTTGCTTCTTTCCTGAGATGAAGGCAGCNGAGTCGGGGCAGAGCAGTGTGCAAGGTCTCGAGAGGTGCCCTATCCGACCACCAACAGCCTGTCCCCCCCCATGGCACCAATGCTGGGGGCAGTGGAAGACCCTCTTTCCCCACTCTCCTGCCTGCTGAGAAGGAAAAACCCCCTTGATTTGCTTCTTTCCTGAGACGAAGGCAGCCAGCTTCACTCCCTATCTCTTGGAAGACCACTGCCTTCTCGGCCACCCTCAGCACCAGGGAAGGACTAACCGGGAGCACAAACTAAACCACCACATCCTACAGCAGGCGTGTGACCGAACAAGAACCAAGCGGCATCTCCGCCAAGTGCACAGCGGCCTAAACGCGGCTGTCCGAAAGGAGCCCAAATCTGTTGCAGGTGCCAGATACTCCTCCACAAGTCAAAGCGTTAGCATCCTCGGAGCTACAATGCTCCCTTGCCACGTGCTACGCAACCAGAGCTGTATTAAGCAGCCAGCAAAACTTTGCTCACAATGGAAAAAATGTATGAGCAGAAGGTTCACAAACTGATCTGGTGGCACACAGGACATGCACGAAGGCTGCACTGGGCTCTCAGCTCAGCTCACACGCTGAGCAAATCCATCCACCAGAATATTCCACAGAACACACTTAATAATGTGGCTTTTGACCTGTTACTGGTTACAGTGGAAAAAATTACAAAGATGCAGTTCTCATATATCATGCAATCTGTGTAAAGGCTTTCATTTAAATAGTGGCTTGTACAGGGTATGCTCAGCAATTTGTAAAGGTTTACTATTTTCTAATCATACATATCTGACCCTTCTAAAAATATTTAGCCACTCTTTGGCAACAGGGGTTGTCAAGGATGTTTGCAGAGCTTATATAGGAATTAAATAAAATTGCTGTTTTTGCCTGGATCACTCTTCAGTCAAAAAGCAACTCATTATTCATCTGTTTATTAAAAAGATTGCTAACATCCTTGTGCTCTTTAGTCTCATACACATTTTGGCAAATAGAGAAGGTAAAAGCTAATATATGGTGTGAAAACATGACTGTTTGTCCCTGATGCTCCAGAACAGTGAAAGCAAGCACGGCCAGCCCAAAATTTATGGCAGATTTTAACAGAGAAGCTTATGTATTGCTCTGGGACATGGCATTGGTGCTCGCCCTTTTCACAGAGCTGAGACAGTGATCCCAAGGTCATATGTAGGTGAGGTTCATGCAAATATTCAAAATTAACTAACTACAGTGCAGTGCACTTATCTGCAATATTCAGTGCATTTAGAGATGCATTCAAGTCTGTGGCACAATATGTTGCCTTCTAGGGCTTTCTTGCAATAAAAATGTCTGTTAGAAAAAGCACATTTATCATATTAAAACTTCTGTGCTTCAATCACGTGCCAAATACTGCTATTCCATACCAGCAGCACTTTGCTTACTCTTCTCCACCATATTCTACTTCTTACTACTTCTATTTCTGTCCTTAAGCCACTTACATTTATCACTAACCATATTCTGTGGAGAAATTTACAATTTATCTTTCTGAGTTGTTGTTCCCTATACTACTGCCTAGTGCTTCCTCATTTGAGCTTCTTATCTTTTCCTGCAAAGGCCCTTACACTACACAAACAGCAGCAAAGTTGTGTTGAATTTATCACTAAACAGTTGCTAGCTTAGGAAAAAGCAGGCGCCACAGTTTTGCTTCTTGATATTAGCACAGCAAATGTCAAGTTTAAGAGCAATTTGTTCCTGCAGATAAACAAGATGACAGTAAGCTGGTGGCGGCCCGGAGTGAAGGCAGAGGCTGTGTTCAGCGTTGCGATACCTGTGATTTCAGTTGCTGCTCATGTGGCAGTAGTTCCACTTTTACACAAAGCCGATGACGGTTTGTTGATTCACAGTGAATGTAAGCGCTGCGTGACTTTCAGAAAAACACCAGTAAGCTTTTTTTAAGAGGCAACTAAGAAAACAAGCATTAACTTTTAAATTGATGCTTTTTTGAGGAATTTGGTCTGGGTAAACTGTTTTATAAGTTTGGTTCACTTCGCAATGGTTAGTTCCACTGCATTATCAAGACAGTTTTCCCGGAAATCCATGCTAAAAGATGATTTGTGCACAGAATTATAGCGGAGGAGCACAGGACAAGGCCAGCCCCTATTACATGCACCAAGTCCATGCTAAGAGGCACCGCCACAAGTGTTGCTGGCTCCAGTGCCGGTACGCTGGGTACCCAGGCTGGGCACAGCGGGCAGCAAGGTGCAGAACGAGCTCTGGCCAGAGGCCACAAAGTCTACCGGTCCTTGCCATGATCAGCTTGGTCATGGCACCAGCGGCAGCTGTGACCTCGTGGCAATGCTGAAGGGCCCATGGTAGAGGGGAGGAGATGGACCTGAGGCACAGAATCAGTCTGGTTCTGTCGAGCGGAGGCACTACGGGAAGGAAGCACTGCTGCAGAAACACATCTTCCAAAGAACTTCTCTTTGCTCCTCTAGCAGACCAGCACGAACCACAAGGGCCACACGCGAGTGGAGAGGCCCCATAGCTGCTCCCGGATGCTCAGCATTCGGCAGTGCGCAGGCACATCTGTGCCCTACTCCGGCACTTTGGGCAATCCTCCTAGAGGAGGAGGAGATCCTGGAAATGCCTGCACAGCCCAGGGCTTGTTGACAGGCACAGCCTGCAGCTCCCTGCCTTGCCACCCAGGCTATGGAAAAGGGAAAGGGGCAGCCACGGTCACCACCTACGCACCCAGGCAGAAGGGTCTTTGAGAAAACAGTATTTATCATCGTGTTAGGACCTCATGATCTCAGCCCTCTCAAGGTTTGCCATTGCCTTCCCAATTAGTCCGAACCAGTAAAGCATTTCCCCTTGTAATTAAAAAATGGCTTTAATGCATTTCAGAAGTCATCTGAATGCAAACTGCATGTGTCCCCCTGCAAATATCAAGGTAATTAAAATCCCTGACTCATGATAAATCATAGAGTTGTCTCTGCACTTCGTGGTGGAGCTGAGGTCTGGAACAGATCTGAACCATAATTCATCTCCCTCATCTTCTTTCTTTATATCAAATAGCCAAAATACTAGCAATTTACATAGCATAACCAAGGTCACACAAGATATGCACGTACTGTTTTTGCAATGGTTTTATTCAAATCAGTCTATTTCTGAGAGTTTTAAAGTATATGCTTTTACAAAAGAATCTGTTTCCACACCCTGTAGAACTGGCCATGCCTTCAACCTCAGCCCAAGCCACCAGCTCCCCTAGTTCTCAGGGCTTCCCTATGGCCTGGAGCAGCAGGATCCTGCAGGAATCTCATCAGCAGATGGAGCCAGAGATCCATAAGCCCTGGAAAAAATCAACACCTTTTCAGAGGTTTCTTCTTCACAAAATTTGCAGTCACCACATACCCATAACACGCTATCTGCACAGATCATTCAAACACAGCTTTTAAATACTTCTCTATCTGGTTTTGAGCTTCTGCTTCTCAGAGGGAGAAGAAATTAAGAGGGAAATTTCTGACCATAGCACAAGCTTCCTCGGTACAACATACTGAAGTTTCATTTCTGCTTGTGCTCTTTTGTTGTTCACCTCACCCAATTCTGAGCAACTCCGTGTCTCTGCTGCAGCACTGATTCCTACTAGAAAAGCCTCATCCCACATTATGGTCACCCATGCTCAACGACTGCCCTGCCTGACCTAGGAACTCTCCTTCCTACCCAGTATCCTCCGGTGCCAAGCCACTGTTTTCCTGCCAAATACTGAAAAGTTACAAAGACACAACCTTCAAAAACACAAAACAAAACAGAAAACAAAACAAAAAAGAGCCGGGGGGGAAAGCCCTCATGGTTTCACCCGTAGTCTTGAAGTCCTTTCTTTCAGTGTGAATGGAAGCCGCCCCAAAAGAGGTAACCCTATGCCTCAGGTGAGCTCAGGGACAGGCAGCCCAGGGCCAACAGCAAATTCATCAGTGCTGGTCCCCCAAAGCAGCCTGGTCTGGATGCAGGCACGAACCTGAAACCGCAGCCATTCACACGGCACCGGTGAAACGCCCCATAATACGACAGAGGCTCTTTGCTTTCCTCTTGAGCTCACGGTAATATTTACCACAGCTCTCGACAAAACGCCACTGCTGCGGCTGAGACGGTCGCAGACCAGCTGCGTCCCGACGAGCAGCCGTGGTGGGCCGAGCATCCCTCACCCCGCAGCGATGGGAACCACCACCCACAAGTGCTCACAGGCTGGCACTTCCCGAGCCCCCGGGGGGCTTCCCCCCTCTCCTGCACCCTTGAGCACCCGCACGCTCCGTAATGCTGAGGGCCGCTAGCGGAGGAGGCGTTTGCTTTGGGGGCTGTCAAGGGCTTCCCTGAACGTGTTCAGGAACTAGAACATTGAGCCTTGACCTTTCTGCTCGTGTGCCCCAGGGTGGGAGTGTTTCTCCCATTTAACAAGGCAGTAAAACAGAGGAAATCAATGGCTGGCACAATAAATACTGCTTGCCCATTGCTTTTTGAGTCCCTAAAGATACTACTGTTCATCTAGCTACCTACTTTGGACCTGCCCATGGTTATGGTCACGGCAACATTTCCATTTTCAGGGCTCAGCGCTGTATCAAGCAGATGCTGAAGCCAGAATCCTTGTGGCCTGCAAGGCAAGAAGCCATCACGGTCGACCCCTCCTGCCTCCTTCCGTATGCTTCCAGGTGGGACCCCTGCACAAGCAGACAGTGCAATAGTGGGCACTTGTCATCCCAAACTGGCAGGCAATGCCGAAGGATACGCTCAAGAGGTCCCATTTTGCTTCCCTCGGCTTGGTACCCATCTGCTTTGTGGCAGGAGAGCACACAGAAAGAGGAAATGTTTTTGAAAGGCAAGTGCTCCCAACTCCAGGGTAAAGCTATCGTGTTCTTCCCAATGCACTTTCAGAGACTGCAGACACATTAACTCACTTTTTTTTTCTCACTTTTTTTTTTTTTTTATTTTGCCACTTGAAGAAGACAGCAGGCAGCAGGGCCTTCTTGTCAGCCGAAAGGCAAGTGCTCAGGCAAAGCAGGAGAAAACAGAAATAACAGACCATTTCATGCTAACTTGGGATTTGTGAAGTATATTGGATATGACAGGAATGACAGGAATGTCAGCATTCCTCTGAGATGAGGATTTGTACCTAAACTTTCCCTTTTTTAGGTCAGCTTTCTGATGGAAAACAGGGGACATCATACTAAGAGATGCCCCTGTAAATCTTTGGTTGTTAAAAATAAAGCTGATTGCTCCTTATCCCCCTTCAGCAAGCATAGAGAATAAGAGGTTACTTCCTCTGAAAACTGTTTAGGGCACTTCCCCCCCGCTTTTGGTCTCTCTCCAGTTGTGTTTACATCTTTCTCAAAGCACAGTAATGAAAACCACATGGTACTGCCACCAAGACCTCGCCATCACCAAGCCTGGCTGAGGGACCCTTCTTTATATTTTACATGCAGCACTCCCAAAATAAGATTTATGCTTCTGCGCAAGAATAACCTACAGCTCACCTACTTCAACATGTGCTCCAGGTCCTCTCCTCAGTATTTGGCTCCCTAGTCCCAGCCATCTGAACTTTCCTTCATAGGTGCAACACTTCTCCTGAGGAGGTTTTAGATGCTCCTCCAGGCTGTCGAGATCATTTTGAATTCAGCTCCTGTCCCCTGACTCAAGGTTCCTGCAAACCCTCCGAGCTCAACGCCACCTGCAAATTTCATAGACAGCCTTCAGTTCTTGCCTCCAGGTCTCTAATGAAGTTACTGCACAGAGAGGGGAAAGCAGGCAAGGCTCCTTGCAGCACTCCTGAAAGGTGGTGACTTCGGGTCAAAATAAGAATTCCTGTCCAAACACCTTTTTTTTCCCTTCCTCTCCTCAAATCAGCTGCACAGCTGCCTTCTGGCAGTTTCACCTAGATTATTATTTCCAGACTCCTCTGCTTCATCACTGCACAAGGCCAAGCACAGCGAGACCAAGCAACAGACTGAGCGCAGGGCAGGGGGCAGAAAGGAAGGCGGTAGCAGCAGTACCTCAGTGAGTGGTGTAAAGGCAGTGACAAGTGACAAGGAAAGCTGGATGGACATGAGGAGGCAGAGAAGGAGCAAGACTTGTGCTTCAGCAAAGTTAAACCTCATGGTTCTGTAATATATTTCTTTTATTTGTTTATTTATCTTATTCATGCAAGGCAGCGTCAAGAAATACTACTTATTCTTTCCCCTGTATTTATTATGGTTGTGCATCTGCCAAAGCAGGAAAACTGATTGCTTTGAAACAAGCTGCTCTTAGAAATCTGTTTATTTTTAAATGCTGTACTAATCTCTAAGTGCTTATAAATCGACTATTAACTGCATCCATACCTCACTAGAGGTCAAAGTTAGGGTGACTGGATTTATAATTCTCTAGCAGTCTATTTTTTGCCACCTTTTTCAAATAAATACTACATTTGCTCTTCCGTACTCCTCCTGAAGCATCTTTCATGAACTCAGAAAGCATCACAAACAAGTATCACAGCTGAACTATTGCTGAACCATTCAGCACTACCGCTGGCACCATATCCATACGGTTAGGCCAAATATTACAGAAATTGCATCACACTGTGTCTGACAGTAATATTTAGAAAAGCATTCTTCCACAACGTTATTACTTTATATTGCTATTTTCTTTAAGGATTAAACAGTGAGAACCTGGGGAAAATACAAGAATAAAAAACTAATACTGAAATGCAAAATGAAACGTTATGTTTATGTTGGGGGAATGGCACAGGAAGACCAAAAAATACAGCTCCTTTACTTACGAACACATTTCTGCCCGGGTCTGGCTACCTTTATTGCCAGTTACCTGAAGCTACAGAGAGCATGCAGAATGAGGCCCGCACCATGACACCAAAGCATAGCACAGGCAGCTTCATTAAGCATCTCCCATCTCCACAGTGTTACTTGAAAGGGGAAGTGAGATAACACTGAATCCATGCTGCTTCCAGACTGCCAAATAAAATTCCTTTGAACAAACATGCAGCAATCACATTTTGACTAATACTACCAGTAGTCACTTTGCTCCCAAATTCTTTGGCGCTAGATCAGGAATCTCATTCACAAATGCTCTGAAGCAAACAAGGCACCACCTGGCCTCCTTTCATCACCCTGCCTTCTAAGGACTCTTTGTAAGTGGAGATCTCTCCTGCAATTAAGAAATACTCCAACTTAAAACAGGACACCCCCCGCCCCATTTCTTACCTCAACTAGCAGGAGTCAATAATATAAATTATTTCTCTTCCCTTTTCTCCCAGCCATAGCTTTGGCTTGTGAAGGCCAGCACATCTACAGCATCAGCCAATATCTTTTTTCGTTGAGTCTTGCATCCCCTAACAGTTTTCTCACTGAAGGCATGAGCCTGGATATCACCCGCCCAGACTTGCCTACTTGAGAAAGGGCCATATGGTCAGGGCTGGTGGACGCAGCAGAAGAGTGAGCTGGGGCATAAACACGAGCGTGATGAAGCAGTGAAAACCCTCAGAAAAAAAACAGCTCATTACAAACGCAGGATTTGTTTCAAGAGCGATTTACTCAAAGCGTAGATTAAGAAGCTCCACAGAACTATGCTACTTGTGGCAATTCTCCATGCTACTTCAGACTTCCGGATTAGTGACCAACTGTAAGATGCAAAACACTTTGTTCATTAAAAAGGCATTTAATACCACCACTAAAGGAATAAATAGAGGGAGCAGAGGCACTGATGGAGGAAAAAACAAGTTATTACATATCAAACCAGTGAAGATGAGCTCAGTGAAAGAGCTTAATTATTTGGAGGGGGAAATACAGTGACTCACACTTCAAAATTTCAAATGTTCTCAGTGCAAACTCTCACAAGACACTTACTCAAAGACTCTAAACTACTTTAAGGATTCAGTTAGAGACTCTGTGGGCTTTCAGATTTAAATAACCTACCCAGGAATAACTATTTTGGCTATGGGATTTCATTCACGTTATTAGCAGGGTCTTACTATTTGAATAAATGGGTGTTTCAATAGGAAACAGCCTTGAAGGGTTTTATTAGATACTATTTAGCATATTTGTATAACACACAAGCAATAGCAAGTGTTAGTACATGTAAGATGGAAGACTTCTGCGCCTGCCACTTTTGTACTTCACCCAATGCATAGGTTTCCTCTCTCCTGCCCCTTCCCCACCTTACTCCCCACTCCCCCACTGTATCGGGAGACACAGACACTGAAGATCACAAAGACTGGTGTGCCAGAATTCACCTTCTTCAAGCAGAGGCACATTTGCACAGTTTGGAAATACATGCAACATGCTTTCTGAAGGTCAGAACAGCCTCAGTATTTCTCTTCACAGGACAGCCCTTTCTAATCTGCATCTTCCTTGTGTTTCAATGCATTAACTCTAATAACCTCCCCGATCCCTTCAGTTCGATGACACTAGGATCATACATTTGCATCAATCATATTAACATTTTCTTCAGCTCCCTTTCTGCCCGAGCAGACTTCTGGTCTCTGTCTACCCTCCCCTCTTTCCCGAGCACCTTTCTCCTCTTCCCGAGTGGGTTATCCCAGTGGGTTATTTTCCCTATCCGTGGTTTTAAAGTAGTGTACTTGGAAGGAGCAAGGCTATGCACACAGGAGCAGCATAGTGAAGCAGAAGGTTATTCTTTAGAAGATCCTATCTTGAATCGTGGTTGAAGCCTTCTCTTCGACCTCACAAGCACAAGGCTGACTAGTGAGTGTAGCTGCTACCAAAAAGGCTACCAGTGCCATAGCTATGAAATGGCTTTCCGAGCTCATGCCACCTTTTCTTTCTCCTCACCCCCGAATAACAGCAAGGGGGCTCCATGCAGCCAAGCGGAGCAGCCGTATCTAAAACACCTAAGGTACTGCTCCATTCAAGCTCCATCCAAGCTCCATCACCTTAAGTGCCATCATGCTTCTTACCGAGTTATCACTAAAATGAACAAAGTCAGTATCAACCCTTTTCTCTTTTTTTTTTTCAGTTTTGTCAATTTTTGCTTATTTTTAAGATAGGCGGAAGGGCATGTCAAAGCAGGGCGCACGCTCCCTAGGTGACTCACCTCTTGGCACACTGCAGTCCTGCGCTGCCCGCTTCCCGTTGCAGTCTACAGCTCTGTCTGGAGCTGGAGCATCTCAGGTACTTGCAGCAGCCACCCTCAGCTCACCTGCAAGGCAGGGACATACGTGCTCCTGTGCTCCACGGAGAGCCCGGCGAGGCAGGGCGGCTTCTAGGGCTCAACGTGAAGGCGCAGGGCACCAAATCCCAGTCTGGGCTTCAAGCCTGCCCTCACACCCGCTGCTGCCTGGAGAAAAGCTCAGGCGGGAAAACAAAGCAAATCCAAACAGGGAGGAAACGCAAAGCTCTGGAGCAAAGCGCTCAGGTCCAACCCCAGCGGAGATCGCAACCGCCTGCCAGACCGAAGGCCTCTGCCATCTACGAGCCAGCCCCGTGACGCAGCCAGACGAGAGACGTCCGCTGGACTTCTCCTTTCCGTTGTCTAAGCGTCGATATGAAGCTGCCAGAGAGGCAAATGACTTCCTCTGTGTGCGGCCTCAAGCCCACGCCCCAGCGAGAGCGCCCGAGGTGGTAAACCCCAGCGGGGCAGGCTGAGAGCTCAGCCAAAACCCAGCCGGCGGCTGGAGGAGGCAGCTCCCCGCTCCCGCAGTTTCACCTGCTCCCGTCAGGCACCGGCGGGTCAAACGCAGAGTCCCGGGCACCGGTGGGCCACACGCAGCGTCCCAGGCACCTCCATCCTCCCGAGCCCCCTCCCGCCCTCCCTTCACGAGGGGCCCTCCAGTCCTGGAGAGAAAAGCGGTGTCAGGAGGTGGGGGGCATAAACAGGGAGGTGTTCCTCCCAAACACCTGGGGGTATGCTACTTCTTTTTTTTTTTTTTTTTTTTTTTTTTTTTTTTTTTTTTTTTTAATTACTGTTTTTGTAGAGGCCACGGAGTTGCTGCCCAAGAGGACTCCTTGTCCCCGGAGGAGGAGGAGGAGCGGGGACGCCGCGCGGGCGCCTGCGTCAGGGACCTGGAGGCGGCGGCGGCAGCTCCCGCCAGCCTCACGCTGCCGCCTCAGCCTCGGTGCTGCTGCCGTCCTGCCCGGAGCTGTCCCAATTCGTCACCCGTTAAAAAGGATACGGACGCACAGGCCGCCCTCTGCCCTCGGGTATCAGCCCACCGTGAGAGCACTCATCCCTGTAATGCCATCGCGAAGGGCAACCCGCCGGGCAGAGCATCTCCGGTGTGGGGAGGAGGGGAATGAGAAGAGCTATAACCAAAGTTAGTAACAGCACAGACTGCTGTGGAGTAACAGGGTGCAGTATTTCTCAAGATCTGCCTTTTTTCCGCTCAAAAATAATTATAAGAGCTTTTCCAGCCACACACCCTCCACAAAGGAATGTGGAAAAGGAGAGTCTGTGCTCACGGGGATTGTAAAAACCACCATAACGAGGTTTACACGTACGCGGTGTGTTATGCCTATGGACAACCAGGTTCAGAGGAAGACCACAGCTACAGTCACACTGTAGCCCTAAAACACCTTAGCGGTTAAAACGCTGATGCCTGAACGCAGCACTCATCGGTAGCGGACTCCTGAAACGCCTATTCTGCCCTTTTCTCTGGTCTCCTGGAGCGCCTTCTTTGCCCTCTGGCAACAGGCAGTCCCAGTCCCACCTCCATTTACTTTGAACCGCTATAAGAACAGCGGGTCATAAAATTGGGTGGAACGTCATGCACTCAGAAAAGCCTGTAAATACCAACTATTTTTTCCCTGTGACTTCACATGTGAGGTAAGGTACAATCCGTTTTATCAGTGTGGAAAAATAAGGCAAACATGGAAGGACTGGGGCAGTACCAGAATTTCTCAGCTTGGAATACAATGCTTACTTTTTTCCGTAATCCATTCCATTTCACCAAGTTACATGTATAGGAGTAGATGAGGCAAATGTTAGCCCCAGAAGGAGACGTGCTCTAATCTTGGACTTCCATCAAAATTAGCCAAGACTCCTTGGATAATATTGCAGTCATCCGTCTTAAAAATAATAATAATCTGCTTCTTTCAGATTACCACAATGATGGTTATTCTGAACATAAGAATTAGCAGAAGACAACAAAATCTCCAGATGTTGCACGTAAGTAAATATTCATTTTGCGCATTAGGGATTCAAAGAAGTTTCTTCCAAAACTTACTTTTGCTTTCTTTTGTTGTTTGCACAACATATAACTGAATTCATTCAGGAATGTAAAAACGTCAGAACACCTCTATTTTGCTACCATTTTTAGATCATGACAGTAATATGCAACTATCAATCTTATGTATACATACAAGATCCATCCCTTTTGGTTAATGCATGAAAAGAGCATGAAAGTTTTTTAAGAAGCTATTTTGTCTGTTCAGCAGACCTTTTTCAAAACAGCTCTGGTCTGGAAAAGGAGGCATCACTCCAAAATAAAGAGTAAGGCTATATTCATAAAAAAGTTATTTTTCTGACCAAAAAATAATGAAAAGGGGAAAAAAAAAGAGGAAGAAAACTTTTTAACCTGAAACCAACTTGGAAAAACAATTTAGGTTCCCTCAACTTAAAAAATAAAATGCTGAAGGGTTTTTTTTTTTTTTTTTTTAATCACAGGGCTCTTCCCAGAGGGCAGTGGGCCGTGGAAGCAACCTCCCTGCTCCCATGCCCTGGGGAAGAGCAGGACCTGCTCGCAGGCTGCCCTTAGCCCCACGGGATGGGATGCTGCTCCCAGCACTGTGACACACACCGCGATTTCCCAGCAAGGCAGACCAGGCTACGGGGCAGCAGGATCCCCCCATCTGAGGCACTGTGGCAGTCCAGGCTGGGACTGGTGAAACATGCCACTTAATGCCACAGTTACACCTTTTACTACAACCAGGGCTTTAAGACACACATTTTTTTGGACTATTTATTGTTTGCACGAAAGCTTTCTCAAAAATGTACCAGGCAATTGCAGAAATGTGAAAAGACACTGCCTGTCCTAAAAGCTTAAAATGAAAACACAGAATGTAAAGAAAGAAGAGTAAGTAAAAAATGTGACGTTGGGCATGTACTTTAATGTACCCCACGTCCTGACTTTAGTGCTGGATCTCTTACTGCTGCCTTTTTAAGACAGTTAAACTCCCTGCTGCTTTTGGAGTTTGCTGGAAAGGGTTTGGGGGATTTTCACAAGATTCTGGCATGGACAACTCAGGAAGCCCTGGGAAAAGACAGCCACGGGAAGGGCGACAAAGGCGGCACTAAACAGAGCCCAACACAGCAGTTAGCACTAAGTGCTGGAAAAGAAAGCGTAGGAAATTCCAGTAAATGGATTCAAGGCAGTGACACGGCCAGCGAGATGTTGCTATAAAGCCCCGGATACACATTTGGCAAGAAGCAGAAGCGAGAGCAGTGCAAACACCTTCAAAAAGATGCTTGGAGTAATCCCGCTCAACTTCTGCCAGTATCACCGAGAATAGCTTTAAATGCACAGCAACTGCAAAAATGGGATTTTAAGTTTTTCTTTTTTTTTTCCTCCTCCTGTTTCTGGATTCACTACAAAAAGCAGCTTTTAAGTTCTGGTTTAAATATTAACTAAAGTGTTATATTCATCCAAAAAAAAAAATCTTAAACTAGCAGTTCTCTGATGCTTCCTGTACCTAAATCTGCAAATTAAATCCAATTTCAATGAAGAATACATGCAAGATGGCTCAGCCCACAGTTCCATTAAATTATGGCCTATTTCCTGACTTTTCAACCTAGAGATGCAAAAAGCTTTTAGAAGAATGAAATTGGCCCCCTGTGCTAACCATTGGTGCCAGGAACAATGGAGCAGCGATCAGATACTGTAAATAAAAGGGAAAAGGGAACAAATCCAAATGAAAATTAAACCTTCCTTGTGGTCAGATCAGCCGTATTTTTTCCAGCTGATTTCCTTTCAACTATGAAAGACCTTCATTAACACCTTATTTGTACTTGGATAAAGTACAATAGAAATATATTTTAAAAATAAAAAGAATGTGTATATATATACCAACCATGCCAAAGAGCACGTATCTACCCAAAGGAAGGCATTAACCTCACTGCTGGGACTCTGCTATGCAGTTTGAATAGAAAGCCACACATTTTGATTCAGAGCAGCATCCTTTACTTAAGGAGGAGGAGGCTTCTCTATAATCAGGCCAACATTAATGCAAGCTTAGATTCCTCAAAGGCACCTTCCCAAATAGATAAAAAACAGTCTAGTCAAACTATCAGTCAAACTGAGGGTATAAAAACAACGGGTTTGGAAAAGAGACACCACACAGGAACAACAGAGAGTTTTTTATTTTTCTTTAAAGTGGGAGATGGATGCCTGTTCAAGAGCATCCATTGATGATGCTCTTGCAGGCAAGACAGCTGGTAAAGGAAAGACTTCCTCTGCTTACTGCTTGTGTTTACTTGCTGCTTGTGTTTGTATACTTTCAAATACTCTCTTTCCCAAGCAACAAAAAAAAAGTCCATATCCCTGGCTCTGCTCTGTGACCTTCAGCAAGCTACAGCCCCTTTGAAGTCACACTTCAAGGACACAGTTGATGCGGAGCCGATTTTGCGGGTTCTCAGACTGTATCTAAAATGTTGCAGTGACATGACACAGAGTACTGCCAAAACCTTACTTCCAATGTCATTTACTAAAAGCAGTGGCAGGTGACCTGCTCTGGGCTACCAGTGCAATGTTACCACCGGCTTTTGCACAGCTCAGGAAGCTCTGCACTGCCTGCTCTGCACAACTGTAGAGACCCAATGCCGTCTGTCCTGGTGCCTGGAATGGTACAACAAATATTCAGCATTAATGGGAGTAAACCCAAGCCTGAGGTACATTTTACCTCGCATGTAATGATCATCATCAACAATGTTTTATTTCAGAAACCAGGATAGGAATTACTGCTGTGCAAACAAAATTAGCTGATATTGAGAATAATTAGAACACAGTGTTACCTAAAAATGCTCGCCTGTACTCCTAGGACAGCATTTTAAGCCTCAAGGCCATGTACGTACACTCTAGAGACTTAAACATCTGGATACCCTGTGTGACCCTTCTGAGTACATCAAAACCTTCCCCTTAAAAAAATGATTTAGAAAACAGCTGGCTGACTTGCTTGATGCATGAAACTAGGCACATTTCATGGAGTTTTTTCCCCCAATTTCTGGGGAGGAGAGAGGAGAAAAAAAAAAAAAAGGAAAAAGCTTTTAAACTTCCCAAGAAGACACCACTTTGTTGTGATCAACCATTTCTCACACTTCCAGAGGACTCAGTAAGAGGCCACACGAGACTCGGAGTTCTTCCAGAAGAGTCGTGAGGGGGATCTCCTGGATTGGCATCAAATTCTCCAGCTGGTAACACAGGTAAAAGAACAACATGTGGACTTGAACCTGGTCAAGCCACTTTTTGGAAGACTCCTCATCTCCTCCCATATCAAAGCATTTCTGCAAAGAGCTGCAATGCTAGGGTTGCAAGGGCTAAGGGAGCTGCCAGTCTGCAGAGACTAGAGCTGCGACCAACTCAAGAGCAGAGGGCAGGACGAACCAAGCCACTTTCCCACCCGGGTCCTGCTCCCATTGAGGGCAGCACAGCCAAAATTCAAGCCTGAGAGCAGGGTGACCTTTCTACAGAGCCCTTGCGGCAGAGCTGCTCTGCTAGGCTTGCAGCTCTCTGTTTTTAGTGGTCATTGTGATCTCCCACACCTGCCTTCAGGGATGCTGTTACTGCAGCACTGCAAGGCAGGAGATCCCTGTGAGATACATTTTCTGTGGGCCCGCCTCGTGGAAACTGAGGCTTTAGTGCATGGCCAGCAACATCCAAGTACTGCAGGCAGATGTTTAATACCACATACATTTGCCACTGTTCTGCTGCTGAGTCCTCTGTCCTAGCATGGCCTTGCAGCCAGCCCTTCATACACACACTTACTTATATTATACTATATGAACCATATAGGTACTGCTGAATAGCCAGAACCAGTGCACATCATTCAGCAGAAATCACCCCCCTTGCCTAAGAAACACATAAGAAACACAAACACAACACACATGTAAATCACGGTTTCAGCAACTTACTGGCTAAATCATTACAGTTGTCTAGAATCAAACTTGGTTAATGGGGGAGTAGGAGATGATGCCAAATGAACAGAAATAGTATTTCTAATCACTAAACCACAATGTGCTGCTTCTAAGACTGCTGCAGAGTACTGGTATAGTGTGAAGTAACACAAATGTTGAACAAGCAGGTCAATAAACCAGGCATCTTAGCAGCCACAGTGAGAGACATTACAACTATTAGTGTTTCTTCTCTGCTTCTCCTTCTCCTCTCTTGTGTACAGAAGTGCCACAGACATTGCTTCTGCTCGGGGGACTCAAGGTATGGGACTGTAGTGACTTTGGCCATGCTCATGTTTAAGTGCAGCCCTCCTGGTTGCAGCCTTGCTCATGCCCATCACTTACTCAGCAGTGCTACAAAGCCCAGTCAACATCTCTCTCCTGCTTTCCCTTTCTTGGGGTGCTGTTTTGGCTCAAGTTTACCTGCTGAAAAACACTACCAGTTTGCAGCACCCATCCTAGCTTAATTTTCCCCCCACTTGCATTTTAATGCTCTCCTGTGTAAAAACAAAACAAAATTGTCACTTGGTAGCCAATCTTCCAACAAGCAGATCACACTGAGTAACTTGTAGCAGTCCACGCATCTGAACTTTCGCTTTCCTTCTCATACTCCACTTAGCATGAGTTTACCAAACCACGCAAACTCAATCATGCTAACAAAACTACATTGTCAAGAGCTGTTTAGAAAATGGCACTAGTAAAGCCATGGGGTCACATTGTGAAACAAAAGTTTCCTTAATTGAACTCAGACCTCAGGCACCAAAGAAGCTGAAACGGCCCTACTGGCAAGACAAAAATTATACAGGATAGTAGCATGTGTTCTGGTTAGTTTAGCCATTTACAATCGGTTTATGGGCAGTTATAGCTAAATCAAGTGCCACTGAACAGAACTACACAATTTGGGTTAACTCCAATGTGATTCAGAACTGCTGACGAACAGCACAGAACCGGTTAATCTCTCTACTAGCGTTTGCACGTGTTATTAGAAACACTAGGCAACAAGGGATCAAACAGGGCTTGAGGTATTTCTATGTGCTTAGAAACATGCCCAAGATAACCATTATGCCGATATAGTAATCTCTATTTATACAGAACTGTATAGAAAGTATACATGCAAACTAGAGGAACTGTCACAAAACTCCACTAATCTATTTTCACTAAAGATAACAACACATTGCCTACGGATTTTAAAGGAATTTGTTTCTGAATCATGGAAAAATCACCTATGTAAGGGTAATAATTTCAATCTCTATTACAGAAGCTGGCAGCAAGATAAGGCAGAATAATCATTTTTCAAGCAAAATATTTTTTATTTTTCTATTTTCCAGAAAAGAAACCCAGATTCTAAATTATAAAGCTCTCATCTGACTTAAAAGCTACGGAAATGACAGCAATGAAATGGATGACACAGTAACGCCAGCGCACAGGCGTGTTCGCACACGGTTTTGTGCCGAGGCAAATTTCGATTCATTCCTAACAGGCAGGTCTCAAGTCTGCAAATTATGGGAGGCAGGGAGACAAAACTGACATACTTAACATTTCTAGAGTTTTCAAAGAAGGAGGAGGAATTGCCTTTGAGCACGAAAACATGTTCTCCAGGTATCTCCAGGTTCACTGTGAAGCTGCAAAAATGGATTTAAACTGCCCAAATTTTAAAATCAGCCTTTGCAAAGGCTAATCTGATTAAAAAATAAATAAAAATAGAATCATAGAATCATTATGACTACAAAAGACTTCATATCTTCGGGTCCAACGACTGGAGGTCCACCTCGCTTCCCTGTGGACGTGGAAATGCAAAGAAAGCCTTTTGTATCATTCTCAGGCCATTTTAACTTTGAGGGGTGTACACAATTCCTCCCCTAGAAAAAACACTTCTGTCTTCCTAGAAGATGCTCCTGTACCTCTGGGGAAACGCGTGGCAATTTAACCTTTATTCTCACTGGATTTCTGGTCTCGCATTCCTGAAGATGCGGCCGGAGGGGTGACTCATAACATGACTTAGTACCGCCAGCTCCAGAGGGAAGCAAGCAGTAGCATGTTGGTCACTCAGCTAGAAATGACCTCAGCTTGGCTGCTTCTAACTGGTGAATAAGCAAAAAAATTCCTGATTTTAGCTGCAGTTTCCTGTCTTCTTTCCCCGCGCCCTGCCACACGTTATTAATAAGATTAGTTAATCACGTGGCTTCGCGCCCCTATGCTGGAGGGGAAAATAAAGGCGCTGCTGCCGTTCAGCCTGAGGAAGCATCATGCTGTCCTCTGCAAAGGCAAAGTGCTAGCGGATAAATGAGTGCTTTACGGAAGTAAAGCAACAGGACGCATCTGAGTTATCAGAAAATTCACTTGCTAGCTCCCCAATTAGATTTTTACCAGAAAAAAAAAGGATTACTCTGGGATTGAGAGATTGTAGAGAGCAAAGGGGGCACCCCAGCTTGCTCAGTGCATCCTGCAATGCCCAGCAGGAGGATTCGGAAAGTCACAGCTATCATTTCTACCAAGAACTCACTTTCCACCCCTCCTCTCACCAGATCTATAATTTCACGGGCTTCTATTACAATCCTGGTAGCAGCATCCTGCCAAGAGACTGCTGTAATTTTCCAACATTAAGAAAAAAAAAAACACCCGCAGTGGGAATTTATGAGGGCAACAGACAGAAGTAAAGCACAACTTAGCACAATACTTTTGAGGTAATACAGTCCTTTACTCAGGCTTAATGTGTTGTTAATTCTTTCTGATATATTTCTTCCTTCAGAAGCAAGATTCAAGTTAAGGCATCCTGTATTTATTTATATATCCGACCAGTAAATTGCTAGTAGTATTTTGGAGACAACGTCCTACTGCAACACCTACTTGTACACACTGAACGGAGGCTTCATTATAGAATAATTTATTGTACAATCACTTAAGAAAAATCTAAATTTTCTTCCATGACACAGTTTGTGCCTGCATGAATGGTTTGAATAATACACTTCAAATAAGGAGATAACTATATCTTGTAAAGATTCTATTCTTTAAAAAAAAAGTTTTTCTTAGAAAAAAACTTTTTAAAAGAGTACTACAGTGCAATTGATGCAGTTTAACACTCATGTCAGTCACAGATAACAGAAGTGAATGTAGGCAGGAAATGCGATGTTCTGACTCCATGCACTTGAACTCTTGGCTCCAAATAAATGAAAATTTAAGTTCATAATTTCTCCTCATTGAAGTTTTGAAGATTTTAAATGTTCTGAGTGATTAGGACTATACAGTGTTCACATTGAAGAAATTAATCCAATTATTTTCTTGTAAATATACTGCACTATTTAATTTCAGTTTAAATGAAGAGGTCAGTTCTATATACTTTTAATGTTCATTTCAAGGGAAGAATATTTGAGACTATGAGCTACTCATCTTCCCTAATTTCTCTTCATATCATAAGAAAAAAGCAAATGAAACAAATTCTTCAAGAAATGCAATTATGCCAACAACTTCAGAGCATTTATAGTCAAGCACTAATGGGACCTTACACACTATGAAATACCAGATATTGGCATGAACACTTTTGTTTTCTTGAAGGTTAGATCATATTTCCATGGTATAAAGGAGAACATATGACAAACTATGAATTTTATTATAATCCACGTAGACCTTGTCTCATTTGCAACCTCAAGACCAGCTACAAGAATGTTATTATTTAAACTATATAGTAGATAACTTTTTCAAAATTTGATGGAAAATCTCTTCAGATAGAACTATGGCCTCGATCATTTTGCAAACACTTTTGCAATAAAAGGGGTAAATGATGTGTCAGATGTCCTTGATTCAGTTTTTGCATTAAATTCCCTCCCTATTACAGTGGTGAGTACTGGCAAACAGCTGCAGCACAAACTGAGCATGGAACATTACTCAACATGTGAGAAAATAAAAAATCCGCTGCTTGGCATCAGCACCATCACACTCTCCAGTGCCCACATGCATGCGACAACAAAAGACAATTTCCAGAATTTCCACTGTTTTTGTTCTTTCTTTCGGGGAGCGACGATCCCAACAGCCGATGCTACGACCACACATCCCACTGCAGCACTGGCTGCTAGACCAGCGGCGGCTGGGCACTCAGTGCCTTCCAACTCATCCATCCTCCCTGCAATTTTCCCTCTGCAGGGTCTGGTGAGTATTTCTGTGCATGCACGGAAATAACTTTTAACTGTTCAAGGGCTTAGGGCAAATCCACTGCGTTAATCAAACCACACCATAGCTACTCAAGAACATCAGAGTCCATCAGCCAAAACGATCAAAGCTGTTTAACCTCAGATGCTAGAAAAAGGGCATTTCACAGTTCTTCCTGCTCTGAGATTCTGTTCATCCTGAAGCTCCACTAGCAGGATGACAACATCGTGTAAGACCATTAAATTCCTTAAAGGTCTCTCTTAAAAGTCCACAAAAAAAAAGGGGCAGCTGAGCAGAAAGCTTTTTCATGACATCTAAGCAGTAATGGAAGATTCCTGTCCCTGGTTGCTCTCTCATTGTATAGAGTCCTAGAAGTTTTCCCAAAGGTAATGTCAAGGATCTTAACTGTGCTGTTTACCCTTCTCTGAATGGTAATGATAAAAATATTGATTTCCACATTTATGACTCAGATTCAATTAAACATAAGAGATTGAAATTATTTCCCTTTGTGTTACATTAGCAGAGCAATCACAAGCACAAAAAGCCCTCCTCACATCCAAACTGATGGCGCTTGAAGTAGCACTTTATTTTTTTCTTGTGCTTTTTGAAATGAAGCTCCTGCCATCAATCAATTCAATACAATCCTGCATCAGCCCCTCCTTGAAAACATTTCAGGCTGGAGAAGGGCTGGGTTTGAACAGCAGCAGCCTGCTTCGTTAGGCTGGGCTGGGAGCTGAGCGCGCAGAGCTGAGCGCTGCCTTCCCTCGTGAGCAGCCCTGCAGGGTTCAACCCAGCTCTTCAAACACTCCTCAGTGCTGGGAGCGGATGCAGAAACTCCTCAACTCGCTTCAGGTCCAGCTCAAGTAGCCAGGGCTAGGTGCCCAGGCTGGAAGTGCAGCTTTTCCACAGGGTCTTGCGCAAAGACCGGAGACTTAGGACTTTGTCCCGTTACTGTACACGGCCACCAGAAATACGTTATCATTCCTTTGCTGTTTCACCTGGCTGCAAAGTTAGTCACACAAAGCGTATCCCCACGGCGCCGTGCTCCAACAGCAAACACGACAATCCGACAGTGTGGTACTCCGGCCCTAGGGCACCGAGCTCCGAGCTCGGCGTTGGATGCAGCGTAACGTGCAGTTTAACGGGAGGCGTCACACGAGCCGGATGCCCAGGGAAGAGGGGAGCCTTTTCTCTTTGAAAAGGGGAAGTCGTAACTGCTATGAATTATAACAGAAGGGGATTCATTCCACCGCAGTAAATCCATGAGTTTTCCCCTAGGGACTGTCTTGGCTCAAGATGTTCCTCTTTTTTTTTTTTTATTTATTTTCTTTCCTGAAGCCCTTATTCAGACTTTGAATGAACAGCAAATAAGCCAAACCAATAAGCTCCACAGTTCTTTGGGTTATTTTAAACAATATGCCAATTTATTTTTATATAATTGTGTATAAAAAAAAATAAATCGTACTGTTGCATACAAACATGCATGGCAAATGAGCATGCTGAGGAGGCAAAAAGGGGTAGACTTCTTCAGAAAGATAAGCAGTCTTCCGAGTAAAATCCCTGAGGATCATACTAATACAATTATTTCAAGAAGTAAGCCTTTAAAGAAAAAAAATCAAAAAGCCCACTATAATCTACTAGCAAGGAAAGATCAAAGGGAACTTGCAAGCAAGCCAGGAAATAATCAAAACTTTTAGTCACCAAGAGGTTCCTTATCAGAGCCATAAAATCAACTAAGTTTTAGTGGGAACCGCAAGAGGAAAAGCGACCCTGAATATTCACACGGGATTTTCATTCCCACCCTCATGCAGCACGTACGATTACTCTGAATTCTGTGTAGCAACCCACACTCTCGCTTTGAGGGCGGAAAGGATGGCCCGGGGACCTGAGCAGAAAACTGCTGTTAATCCCAGGCGCAGGACACCCCGGATCTGGCACTGCTCCCCCGTGATGTTACTCAGATCATGGACGAGGTTGAGCCCTGCTGGCCCTCGGCAAGACAGAGCCAGCCCTGCTGAGGTCCAGGCACCTCGGGACACGTCGCTGGATGGCTGGACACAGCCGAAAGTTTAGGGATGACCATGGGGCTGCCCATCTGCTGGGCTAGTGAGCGACCATCCCTGGCCGGGGCACACACCTGCAGTCCGCACGTCAGCAAAAAAACTGAGGGAAAATTCCCCTCTGGAGAGGGAGAAGCCGCTGTGGGTGACGGGGTCGCCCAGGGGCTGAAGGGCCTCTGCTCGAGCCGCACCTCCCTCACCACCATCTCCTGCTCCACCTTGTTACCCAAAACCGCCGGTTCAACCCGCTGGCCACCGTGGCGCAGCCTCTGCCCAAGGAAGACGGGTCAAGTTTGTCCGTGGTGGGCACAGGTCCGAGCGGCCTCCAGGACCCCCTTGAGCCCCATGGCCGAGCCGCGGCCACGCAAGGAAGCCCCCTGGAGACTCCTCCTGAGGGAGAAGTCCTTCGAGCTGCGGGAGGAGACATCGACCATCCCCGCTGCTGCCTGCCGACGCGTTGCGAGCGGCCTCCTCATCTGCTGCCCTCCCACTGCTCTCCCTGAACAGCCACGGGTGGAAATCCTTTTTCTCCCCCGCCACACACAGAAGCAAAACATTTGGCCTTCAGTTAAACTAAACAGCCTTTTCTTCCACTGATAGAACTAGGTCTCACGGTCCCCGAGTGACCCCGGTGGGAGGACAGCGCGGAGGCGGCCACACGGCCGCCGCTCACCCCGAGCGCCACAAAAGCCGATTGTGCGTCAGGCTCGGAACCGCTGGGATGGGGAGACCCTCTCCAGTGACTTCAGCTTCAAAACAAGAAAAAAAAAGGCGCTATTATTTTTAATCCTAACTTCAGGAAATTTTACTAATTTTACCAATTTTGCTCACATCTTTTTCTTTTTTTTTTTTCAAATATACTTGGTCAATGCTAAACAACTACAGATTTAGATGGAACTGATATTAAGCAACAGCTTTGATGATTAGATTTTTGAGAGAAAAAAAAAAAAGGAAAATTCTCACTTTCTTTTGAAGGCTTTACTTGTATTTGTTTGCACATTACATATGTTATCCGTGTATTTCCCCAGAGTTTTCCAGGCAGCAATACACATATCCCTGTAATGGAAGAAGCCCAGGAAACTCTGGAAACATCCAACTGTGTACAAGCATTTAAAGCTCAGATCCCTAATGCAGAAACAGAGCTTCCCTGAAACAAACATCTCCAGATGTTCTAACATATTTAGATACATAACTATATGTGTGTGTATATATAAAAAAAATGTGACTAAGCCACGAAAAGCCAAAAGAATGTTCTCATTTCCTGAGGCTGGCCAACAAAAAGGAAAAAATGTGAATGAAGTACAAAGATTTCGGAAGTCAGATTTTTCTTAACAACAGTCACTTTAAAATTAGCTACTTCAGCTCCTTTCTAATATAAACCAGCATATTGCCTGTGTCTTACAAGTGGTATATACATATAAGAGGAAACACAGAAGGGGAGGGAATTTTTTTTTTTTTGTAGGATGTTTAATAACAGGACAGTGATTGAGAGAAACACCTCACTCACATTTTTGCTTTGAGAAAGCAGCCATGTGAGCTAGGAGCTGCCTGTCCCATCAGTCTGCCTATATACATAGCCTGTAAGATCTTCAGGGCAGAGCTCCTACTACTCCTTTTCTTTCCTGTTTTTTTTTTGTTGTTGTTGTTTGTTTTTTGTTTTGTTTGTTTTTTGTTTTTTTTTTTCCCAATAATACTAGAGTGCTGCAGAAAATAACGCTGTAATACCAACAGCCTTCAGTTCCTCGGACACCGGAAAGCAGCGGATTCAGCACATTCAGAACATTTTTTATGAAGTCATGAAATGCCAGCGGATGAGGCACACGTTGCAGCAGGCGCGAATGTGCTGCTGCCCTTCGCAGCCTGTCCATCACGGGGGCAAGAAAGGGGGTCTCCTTCCTGCAAATCCTCTGAAGTTGAGTTGGCGCAAGCCAGTTCTATGATAGGAGTGATGGGACCACGATGGGAGGCGCTTCCTTTGCAATGTGTTTTTTGGAACCACCTACCAGTAGCAGTAGCAGACCCCTCTTCCAGGCTATTAGAGCTTGGAAGCATCCCAGTCCCACCAGGGATGTTCAAACACTGCCTCCATTCTGGGTCTAGACCACAAACAAATATTGCTCATCCTGGTAGACCCCAAATCTCCTCACAGGAATCCTATATTTAACATCGTTCTCCAAAGCCATGGTTACGTGGTCTGCCCAAACCAGCATAACTCCATGTTTCCACTGAAATGGGTATTTCCATCTTCTTTCTGTGCCTCCCCTTCTCGCATCACCGCCGTGTGGTGGTATAGGGTGAGGAAGCTGGTCCCAGTTCTAACTCCCTGCATCTACCTATCCAGCCTGCAGCATCCAGTTCCCGTACGGGCTCCCCGTGCAGCCCCACCAGCACGGATGGGGGCACGAGGGATGGGAAAGGGCAGGCCTGCACTCTGCCCCACACCGCCGCGGCTTCATGAGGGTGAGCGGCCCCAGCGCAGCACCCGGCTGTGGGGACGGTCTCTCCTGCTTCCCGAAACCAGGCAGACCTGGCTCTGGGAAACGACGCCCTGCGGAGTGAATCGCAGCTCATTTACCAGCAGGCCTGGGTAAAAATAAATTACTTAATCGAGCACAAATGCTGGTCATAAATTGACTCCAGTCTTTTTCCATGTTTCACAAAGGCGGCTGCTCTCTCTGCCACAAAATCCAACTTACTCTGCCTTCAGTGCAGCTTAGAAGCTCACGCTTTTCATCTGCAAAGCTGCAAACCTAAATATGAACCTGCGTATTCGCAGCCCCTCACAGTGAAAAGTTGGCTAAAATGAGAGCATTTTGCAAGCAAAGGCTGCTGTGCCGGTTCAGCTCCAAGGCTGCACGGACAGACCCTACTCCTTGCCTCGCCGCCTGGCAAGCTCCCCAACCTGCCCTGCCAAACTGTATTTTTCATTCCCAAATTAGGGGCCGAGCGTGCCAGCAGAACCGAAGCGAGCGCTCTCGGCCGCTTCCCCTCCAAGAGGCAGCGGGTGCCTCGTCCCTGCCCACAGCAGCTCCTGTCCCATCCCCGCTCCCGGACAGCCTGGAGCCACCGAACCCCACTGAGTGGAGGACGTGTTGCAGACCCTGGGCCGGCAGAGCCCTCTGTGCTCCCCCGGCTTGCAGTCCGCCCTCCCGCTTCTCCAGCTACCTGGATTTAGGGAAGACCTCCCTTGGTTCGCCCGTTCTTTCCCCTTCCCTGCCAGGAGCAGATTTCCAGCTATTTGTCCACACGATCTTCCCTCCCCGTGTGGATCCCATAGTTGTGTCACACAAGGAAGAGGTCTGGACGGGAGCCGCTCTCCCATTTTATGGCCCCCCTGGATTTAGCCAGCATTACTGCATTGCTTTGCTGTGGTCTTTCCCTAGCTCTCCCCTTCTACACAAAGGCAACAGATTAATACAAAATATTCTTATTAATCTACATGTAACAACCTCTCCTCACTGCTCAGGTCACCCAGGAAACACTCATAAAAATCGCTGGACTGTCTTAGACATGCAGATGATCCACAGCAGTTTCCCATCCACAACATCAACAGTAAACCCAAAGATTCCAACTGTCTTGTTCCCATCAATCAGTTTCATGAATCAGAAGTCCATGTGCACAGATGTTTCAGTGGTTTAATGCCAGCAGCGATCGACACAACCCAAATCCAACCCACACAGCCCATTGACTTAACATCCATCTCCTTGGCAAATTCCATAGTGGTGGCTGATGTTTTTTTTCAAGTGGTAAAAAGTGACAAAGAAAGGATGATCAGAATTCAAGGACTTCTTCTTTAAAATGTAATTAAAAACAACATGGAAGATGCAGAGCATAAAACTTCACCCTGGGTGACAGCTCTGTTGTAACACCATTTCCACACATTGCAGAGGGCAATAATAAGGATTTATGCTCAGGTACCTCTGTGATACTCATAAACATGCCAGTCGTTTACTTCTTAGTGCAGCAGGAACAAGTTTGCAGATGAGAGGTTCACTTGGCCTAGAAGTAGTTTGTAACTAGCCCATTCACCAACTCTGCCCACCAACATCTCCAGCCCGTGCGACAAATTTGATCAAACTCTTTTACATAAAGAGTTGTAGAGGTACACAAAACCAGCCAGGCAAATTACAATATCTCGACTGTTTTCACAGACAGATCTTTCCTGTCTGCTTATAAAAAAAAAGCTAGTAAGCAATTTTATGAAGATTTTTACACTTCACAGAAAGGAAACAGCTACAAAGGAATGTCCCAATCCAAAAAAAAAAAAAAAAAAAAAAGCCTGCTTCAGGCTACCATCCCATGGTTTTCTTTCCCTCATTTTCAAGTTGCATTAAGGAATCCCATCCTTTCAGCCCTTTCAGGCACATTTCTGCCTCCACGCCAGGGCTTCCCTTGTCCTAGTTGCAACTGTGAGGCACACTGTGACAGATCACTAAAATTACAAGAGCAAAAGACCACATACACGGAGGCTGGATTATTCATACTGCGGGCGGCTTGCACAATACAGGACCTCGGCTGTCACAACATAACTGTCATTTCGATTTTCCTGGTCAACAGCACTTGCCACAATGGAAAGACCTTACCTAAGTAACTTTCCCCCTCGACAATCAAGTTGCTTTTAACACAGAAAATATTCAGAGTGCCTCTGCACTGAAGAACATTACGAGACTGCATTAACTACGGAGGGAGAAACCTTCAAGTGGGATTTGGAATAGAACAAAACGCAGACAAACCAGGATGTCTAACGTGACGCGCTCAGCACGAAACCACAACGGCGAGAGCGGCAAAGCTTGCCTTAAGTGCTTTGGTAATAAATATTGTATTGAGACTTGAAAAAGACTGTGTTAACTATGCACGTTATCCTCAGCACATTCTGGGCCATTAGTGGCTCCCTGGCAGTATCCTACAGAGCCAGGTCTGAGAGTGAGAGACCTGTGAGTTACAATTGCAATTTTACTGCACTGTCACATACAGCTTCTTATTTACGGAGTCCCTCATCAATGCATTCAAAAGCGAAGGCTCTAAAGTACTTACAGCTTTCAGCTTCACAGTCTGCTTTATAGTGGAGCAGGATCTATAAAGCAAATGAGTCTATATTGCTTTTTTTTTTCAAATACAGTTATGTTTTGAATAGAGAGGGGCTCTCTTTGTTTGGTATTTTATTACATGTTGGCCTGTATTTACTACTACTTAAGATAGTAAAGTCCTGAATTGCAAACTAGTAATTTTTCACTGAATGCTGTGAGAAACCATCTGCAAAAAAATGGTCAAAAAACCTGCAACTTTTGGTTCCTTCTTCTTTTCCCCCTGCCCTCAAGAACTTGTGCACTCTCAACCCAACCATCACACAACTGCATCTCACATTCAGATGCTGAAATCCGTGTTCTTTTGATTCAATTTGAGGATATTCATGTAATGGATAAAACATTACACCAGCTAGCCATCAGCATCTCAAAACACAGTCAGCAATCCTGAGCTGCAAGCAAGACAGTGGCGACACTCAGTACAGAAACCCTCCATAAAGTGGATACATATATATATATACACACACACACACCTATTTCAGGGCAAACATTCCTCAGAACAATGAAGTCTCCAGCGGGCATACCTGCCCACCAGATGTCTGAGCCTAGGCCACGTTCAGAATGTGCACAGAGACCTCAAATTGTGCTCTTTTCTTTTCTTTCTTTTCTCTTCCCTCAAACTCAGATTATGTTACCTCACTAAATTAGAACAGAAAGGTAGGATCTGAAATTGCTTGGGAATTTCAGCATATGGAAGCTCTTGAGATCAGCTTTGTATTTGCTTAAAAAGCTGTTTTGAATGAAGTATTAAAGTTCTAGTGTATTTCTTTTCCAGAAGAGTCAAAACAAGAAAATGCCCCCATTTTGAACCTCCTCCCACTTCCCATCCTACCAAACCCAAAATCCACATTGCACAAACCTTGTCCCTTAGCTTTGCTTGGATCGCGATGAGCTGGGATGGTCTGCAAAACCCCTCCCCGTGCCAGCAGCTCTCCCCAGCAGCTCTCCCTGTGGAAACTGCCTCAGCAAACCCGCGCATCACAGACAAATGGTCTTTCTTTTTTTATTATTATTATTTTTCACTAGCCGAAACTGAGCTAAGTGCGGCCCGTGGAGCTCCTGCACCTTCCCCTCCGCTGCTACCCGGCGCCGCACGAGCACCCGCGCGGGCGCTGAGAACGGAGGCAGCTCGACACGCCGCGGGGCTGCCCACCGAAGCGGGGACGCCGCAGCCCCGCTCAGCCCGACTGCAGCTGCAGTAGGTGTTCCCTAAAGGTGTGTCCAGTGTTGGAAGAAAAACACTCAGCGGGAATGAGCCCTGGGGAAGATAAGGCGGTCGGTCCCTACTCCAAAGCCTGGTGCTTGCGGCTGCTCCCCACCTGCGGGCCCAGCCTGGGATCGGGCTCTTCCCCTTCCTTCTCCCCCCTTGGATTTCAATGCAGTAGCCCTACGCTTACAAGGAGCTTTAGTTTGGGCTCCTTCTTCCCAAGGCACACTGGAAGCGCAGGACGTGCAGCGTGGCAGCCTCGCTGTGCCGCGGCTCGTCCCTGCTAAACTTTCCGAGCCGCGGCGGCGAGGATGCGCGCGGCGTCACCCACACTGCGCTCACCCGGCGCGCTGCCCCGGGGCCGGAGGTGCCGAGCGCCCGGAGCGCCGAGCCCAGCCCGCGCCCGGCTCCAAACGCGGCGTCGAGAGGGAAGCTCCCGCGGGAAACGCGCCGAGCGCCGCGCTCCGCCGGCCGCCCCGGGGCAGCCGCGGCCCCGGGCCCTTCCTACCTGTTGGTCATGCCCGCCGCCACCCCCAGCATCCCGCCGCCGCCGCCGCCTTCCTCCCGCCGCGAGGAGGAGCAGGAGGAGCCAGCGCGGCCGAAATGGCGCCAGCGCCGCCCCGGAGCGGAGCCGGGGACGGGCCAGGAGCCGAGGCCGGGGAGGTTCCCGCTCCTCCTGCTCCTCCTCCTCTCCTCTTTCCTTTCTTTTTCTGTTCTGTTCTCTTCTTGTCCCTTTTCTTTCTTGTTTTGTCTTTTTTATCTTTTTTCCCCTCTCTTTTTTTCCTCTGCCTTCCTCCTCGGCGCTCACCCCAAGGGAGAGGGCTCGCTCCGTGGGTTTTGGGGGTCCCTCCTTGGGGCAGCTCACAGGGAGTGGGCATGGCCGGGGAGCCAGGCACCCTTCACTGCAAGTAAGACGCTCAGTGGCCTTTTCCAGAAGCAAAGGTTGCTATCAAAACAATTCCAACTTTTCCAACTTCTTTTTTTTTTTTTAACTATTTCTTGTATGTGGTTTCATGATACTCCCCACAATAGAGGCATTGTCTTACACCAGCAATAGAGCTATTGCCTTATCCAGAGGCACCAAATATATCTCAGCGAGTATTTGCTAGGGCAAAATTCTCTTTTTATCAGGGTTATTTTTAATAACCCTGCCTTCTTCAGAAAGCAGGTAATAGCAGGAAGTGGCCTTCAGAGCTGCCCAAGCTGAAGGCGCAGGCCCTGCTTTACTGCGACTGAGAGAAGCTCATTCGAAACCACTGAAGTTTCCGAAAACGATGAGCAAATTAAACCAATCTGTTGTAAAAGAAACATAGGATAACTAAGGTATTGCTGTCACCATCCATTACAATCTTTAATATCAGAACAAGGAAGTGGCGTGATGAAATGAAAAGCCGGTAATATTTGGTTGCCAGGATTAGAGAGACCTCTCGGAGGAGAAGCCAGCTGGGGAATACACGGGGTGGGTGAAAACCAACGCATGCAGATACGAATGAGGCTCCACGTAACTTGACCAACCCAAGTACATGAAGTGCAGCTGTTCCAGCATCCGTCGTCAACCAGGAAAAGCATCCGGGTGCTCCAGGTGGCTCCCTGGAGAGCTCTGATGGCCACGCAATGGGCTTGGAGCCAAATGTGGCAAAATATCCACATTGCAGGGAGAGCGTTTCTGTACAAAGAGCAAAGTGAGCTGTCTGGTTTGGTAAGGAGAGGGCTGGCGTGCCAAGAGGAAGAGAAAAAAAAAAGTACTCATTTTAATAAATCTGTCAGCTGTCTGGTTTGGTAAGGAGAGGGCTGGTGTGCCAAGAGGAAGAGAAGAAAAAAAAAAAAGTACTCATTTTAATGAGCCTGTCAGCAAAGCTTCCTTATATCATCCCTACAGATAAGTTCTCGCCCTGTGCCAGATGCAGGTATTAGTGCCCTTGGGCTTTCTCTGATCAGCTGTGGGCAGCCCGCCACCTCGCTCAGTTCCCAGCAGCTTCACCAAGGTCGTTAATTAAGCACACTGGGACTAAGCAAGTTGAGGGCCTCCCACACCACGGCTCCTGCCTGCCCCACACGGGCCCCCAAGCGTGCAGGACTGGGAGCTCTGGGAAGCGTTGCAGCGAGGGCAGGTGGGAATCCCGTGTCAGCGACAGCCTGCCGAGCCGCGGCCCTTCGCGGAGAGTTCACCTCTTGGCCTGGGGAATCTCCTTTTCATCCTGTTTTCCCCTGCAATAGGGATCCCCCTTCCTAGTACACTCCACCCCATGGTATGAGAGGGTTCTGGCATTCTGATTAACTTGTAAAATGTGGTCCAGACTACTCTGGCAACTGATATAATAGAATTTGCAAAACCACACCACGCATTCCCAGGGAAAGAAGTCACCTGTTCCAGTCCAATATAATAAGAGACTGTGACCATTTCCTTCTAATACAATTTTTAAAAATATGGTAATCTGCTGACTTATTTCTGCTTACAAAACAGTCAGTGAGACATGCTACTAATGCACTTGCTATCAGGAAGATAAGTGCCACTATCCCCAGCAGGCAAGTGAGGGGACAGAGAAATGGGAATTAGGAGCAGACCAGAAAGGCTCTGCTTGGTGAAGGGAAAAAGTATTTTACAATGTTGTCATAACGNAGACATGCTACTAATGCACTTGCTATCAGGAAGATAAGTGCCACTATCCCCAGCAGGCAAGTGAGGAGACAGAGACAGAGAAATGGGAATTAAGGGCAGACCAGAAAGGCTCGGCTTGGTGAAGGGAAAAAGTATTTTATAATGTGGTCATAACGACATGTAGCAGCTTAAAGTAAATAGGAGCCCAGTCACAGAAAAAAAATATCACTGCATAATCTTCACCATCTCTTCAGCTGCAGTAAGGCCAGTGGTAGGATCTTCCTTATGTGAAGACGGAGGCTGCCAAGCAAAAGAGTCCTAATTGAGGATTTACCTCCCAGATTTCCTGTCTGTGCTCATCTTCAGATTGTCAGGTTTGTTCTAGTTTTTGCTTTTTCTCATAACTTCTTGAAACGGCAGATGTTATTCTTCTGCATGGTGTTACTGACTGCGAGTGCCTGGTAACACAGCAGCTACACGTTTGTTTATACAATGAATGGATTTGAACTGTAAGCAGCATCAGTGTTCCCCACCACCTACCTTCAAAGCTATGGAGTTAAAGCAGCAGCTCAGGCCTCCCTCGAATGTCTTCTGACAGTCTTAACTTCAGGATGAGAAATTTTTGAACACAAGGCATCCAGCTGAACATTCCTAACACCACCTTTAATGAATTCACAACTATTTAGGTTTTACATTCTTGCTCAGTGTTAATACTTTTTTTTTTTTTTTACAGCGCATTCGTAGAAACTGTTGAAGTCTCTACTTCTATTGAAGAACTATTTGATGTCTTTTAATTTTCTTAAATAACATATAGCTTAGCTAGAATATGAACGGACTTGCTTTAGAGATCAGTCTGACTTATTTTAAAGCAAAATAAAATTTGGGAAAACAAAACGGGGAGGAGAGGTTGACTCCACAGATGGTTGCACTACCCTTTGGAGGGACCTTGCCAGGCTGGAGAAATGGGACAGCAGGAACTCATCAAGTTCAGTGCAGGAAAGTGTCACGTCCTGCACCGGGGCGGGAATAGCCTCACACTTCCGTACAGACTGCTGGCCAACCAGCTGGGAAAGGAGCTTTGCTCCCCAAGTGTCCTGGTTGAACCTGGATGCCTGGTTGAACATGAGCCAGCGACAGGTCCTCACAGCACAAGGTGACCAATAGCACCCAGGGCTGGATCAGGAAGGCGAGGGAGGTGCTCCCTTCCCTCTACCTCCTCCTCCTCTATTCACTGTGGGTGAGGCCACCTCTTAAGAGTGCTGGATGCAGCTGAGTATAAACAGCCGTAAACATGGCCATAGGTTGCCCAGAGAGGTTGTGGAGGCCCCATCCTCAGACATAGTCGGAAGCCAGCAGGCCATGCTCCTGAGTACCCTCGTCCAGGTAAGCCTCCTGGAGCAGGGGGATGACCAGATGATCTCCAGTCTCTCTCTAATTCTGCTTTGTGCATGTTGGACGCTTGTTGCGTCTTCGTCTTTCCTTGAAGGATGGAGAGGGATAGTACAAGAACAGGGATATCAATTTTGTAGACCAGTCTCAAAAACATGCTATATTGGTCATTTAAATTTATCAGTATAAAGTTCTGCTTCGCATCAAAGTAATTGCATAGAAACATCAATGGGTACAGAAAAAGCCAAAGTTTCTACAGTGTTTTCAAAATTAATGAAGACAAAAAGCAACAATTCTAGTCTTTGTGATGTTATGTTTATATACAAGTTTAGGTAAAAACACACCTTGCATATAACAGAGGAATGTGGAGAATTGCCAATAAATATTTGTTGAGAGTAGTGCTTACAAAAAAAAAACCATAAGTTCAAGATGTCTGTTTCAAAGTGAATGCTTGTTCAAGATCAATACATACAGTTATCCTTTTATTCATCATGCTATTCTCATTATGTTTCATTCCTCATAAATTACCCCCTGAACTATCCAAATTCCTAACCCATCCGTCAGAGGTAGTCATCCCAAGCCATCTAGAAAAGCTAGGACACATATCTAGTTCAATTATGCTGAAGTCCTGCAAATGGAAAGGCTGTGTCTCAAGAGTCAGCAGACACAGGAGGCAGTCCTGGAGCTGGCTAACTCCTGCTGTTGGGATAAGCTGGGGAAAAAACAACTCATAACTCAATGCAATGCAAGCAAGCATTTTTTTCTCTATTTAAAGCTTTTTGCCAGTGTCCAACCTCCGCAGAGCATTACAAAAATCAATCTTCCTGCAGGAAAAGCAAGATACATGCACCATCCCTTACTTAACTCTTTACAACTCGTTTAACCAGTTTCCACAAAGAAAGGCCGATAGGGATGTCACAGGGACACCGAGTCCCCAGAGAAACAGGAGGCGCCTTTTAAAAAAAGTTTTATGGACTGGGGCTGCTTCTNTCAATCTTCCTGCAGGAAAAGCAAGATACATGCACCATCCCTTACTTAACTCTTTACAACTCGTTTTAACCAGTTTCCACAAAGAAAGGCTGATACGGATATCACAGGGACACCGAGTCCCCAGCAAAACAGGAGGCGCCTTTTAAAAAGTTTTATGGACTGGAGCTGCTTCTCCCCCTGCCAGGGGCTGCAGTGCCCGGCAGCCCCGCTGGCTGCCCTGGGCCTGGCTCTGTGCACAGGCTGGCAGAGCACCGGGGCAGCTCGTTTAAGTAAATCCCAGGACTACGAGCAGTGGGAAGCATTAGCCATTCTACACAAATATTTAGATACTAGAACTCAAAATGATAGGGCTGGCCTTCTGCAGTGCCAAAAGGAATGCTGAGCATCTGCAAATTAACTGCTCCAAGGGGAATAATGACAGTAAAACTGCATTTAGGTAAAGTTCTGTTACAGAATTGTGTAATGGGTTTCATGGCTTTTACTCTCAGCTGTTTTTCATGCTACAAAGGACAAGAAGTAAAATATACATCCACCTGGGAAAAGGTCTGAATATACTCAGAAGTTTCATTTTTAAGTCATTAAGGCTTCCAAGTGCAGCAATAATAATAAAAACTGAGCCCTATATGCATATATAACTACAATGCATTGCCTATCATTTTAAAACACTTTGAGAGGCCACTGTAAGAGGACTGGGACTATGTCCAAAATAGCATTTGGTGCTCACAGTGTCGATTACTTTTAGCTTTTTTCTTCATAAGACAACTGTAGGCATTTAACTTAGTTAGCAAAAACAATAAATTATTAGTTAATATGGAGGAGTACTTGACTGCTGACACAGTAACTGATATTTATGTTTCTAGTTTATGTTCCTATCCCCCATCTTCATTATTTAGTTCAGACTTCATCCGTAGGCTGAGTCAGAGGAACGCAGGACTGAAAGGAATCTCTTAATCTGCTCCTAGAATTGTGCAAGCAAAAGTTCAGTTCCAACAGTAGCAAGAAAATTCTTTCCCTTCCTCTAAGCACATACACATTTATGTGAAAGCTGTTCAGGTTAGAAGTTCACTTTAAAGTTCACTTCAGGTTTTCTTTAACTGATTGTTTTATACCTATTTGTTCTACCATCAACATATTCTCTCACCTTGTGATCCTTTCCCAGCATGTTTGTAGAATAATCATTAAAAAAAACAAAAAACAAAAACAAAACACACACACACACACACCGGCCAAGCTCTCAAGAGGAGGAAAAAACAAAGCAAAACAACAACAACAAAAAAACACACCATACCCACACACAGACGAAACCAACAACCCTACAACCAACCTATTTATTTTCAGAGCATCTTCTTTTTGTGCTGGCTGTGTAGATATCCAAAAAGCATCATAGGGAATCAGAAAAGAGGTAGTTACATACAAGAATTACTTTGAAGTTGAGTGCTATTAGCACTCTTGTATTGTTGAACTCTTTCTTGCTGATAAGACCAAAAGTCTAAAAGCAAACCTTCTGACATACACATTCATACTCTGCAATCCTACTCCCCTCCATGTCAGATATTATCACTAACAATCTAGTAACACATTCTAGTAACACATTTCAACTAACTTTAATCATCAAGTTTAAACACTTTTTTAGAAGAATTACTTTACTAAAAATATATATATCTTTCCGCCTCTTGCATCCAGTACAAAGAAATATCTAACGTGGCTCTTGTATTCAAAAGTAAAGACTGCACTGTTACTACAACAGACCTTCTACAGTAGATCCAGACCCTCTTTGATACCACAGCAGACACCACCTTGTTTTCCACCTGGAAACAATTCGCTCCATTAGCATTTTCTCAGGTAAGAACAAACATTTAAGGGAAAACAAAAGCAAACAACAAAAGGTACACAGCTCAGTAAGGATGAATTTTATTGAAGTGATGGCCACAGGGAAAGGACACCAGTGCTTTCAAAGTCACAGTTTGATATAGTCACGCTAGTAATTCTGAAATTACTTCAACAAATACTTGTTTTTACCTCTTATACATGTGGTGTCCCAGATGGTGGGTGGTAACTGCTCCTTGCAAGGTTCTGAAAGGAGGCATGTTCATGGTAGGGCTCCACAGTACTGAGAGTCTCTTAGAGCATCCTTACAGACACAGGAGTTCCTAAAGATCCCTCTGCAGTTTTAAGATACATTGTTTGTTATCAAAGCAAGAGGATGGAGGAAGATAGGGAAAGGAAAAATAAAATTTAGAAGATAATTTCACCACGTAGTCTCTCAATTACACTTTGAAAAAAAAGCAGCATTTTTCTCTTTCCTTCCTTCCTCCCATCCCACGTAAAGCTTCTAGTAGAGGTTCCCTTTAGGCATACCCTGAACCCCAAACCCAGCCAGCCACATCTACCCTCCAGCCTTATGTGCTCTCGTCTTCCTGATTTGCCTTTGGAGCGTATTTGGCCTGCACAGACGGGCATCCCTTCTGTGGAAAGGATGAACCCAGCAGGCAGGCACGTACTGTTGCCAGCCCAGAACAGGTAGTTAAAACGCAGCCACAGTGCACACCCAGGCCTGAACTCAGAAGCCCTCCCACCTTTGGTTATTTACTTGTTCTCTGTATATATCTACACAGTGACAACAGCTAGAGTCATTATTTATTTATTTTAAATGGCTGTAAACTCCTGAGGCTTGGGCGAAGGTAGGCTGACAGAAGAGTAAAATTTGGTCCTAAGCTTGTAAACTCTTTGGGCAGGGAGACACTTTGCAAGAAACGTCCTAACAACTATGGCAGTGTAATAACAACAAAACCCAGAATCGTAGAACCAGAAAGCAAAGTCACACTGCTCTTCTAAGAAAGAGCACCACAATATGATCAGGAGCAGACGTACTACCTATATTTTAAGATTTTTTTAGACAACAAATCACAGCTAGAGTGCTATACATTACAAATGCAAATATATGAAATATAAAGTGTTTACCAGGCAAAACAGTCCTGCTTCCAATCAACATTCTTCTATGCCATATATTGCAAGTGCATTTTAAACCTTGCTATATTTGCTTTCTTCAGACAGTAGCCACAAAGGCAAGTTCTGGCAATCTCAGCTATAGAGTAGTTTAATAACAGTCATTAAAATATTTTTACACTAATCTTTCAAGACCTTAAACCTCCATAGTAAAAAAATATAGCAATACAAGAGGTGCCCAATACCTTCAGAAGTACAATACTCAACTTTTACTAAAGTCAGTGAGCATGCAACTCCAATCTGAAAAAAGCAACTAGTATTTAATACAGCCAGGGATATATATGCTACTTACATATATTTATTCACAGTTTGAAAACATTAAATAATCTACAGTTCTGAAATACGTGCATTTTAAAAGTTGTCACAGCTGCTTAAAGATAGTTGAGCAGAGGTTGTGCAGAAGAGAAGAATCAGGTCCACAGCAAACTGAATTTGGAAAAAAAACGTTGTACCATTTCGCCCACATGCTTCCACTGTGGGTTAAAACCACAGCAGCAGAATGACTTGCACTTATGTATTATTTTTTTTTTTTTGCATACTTGAAATCCCTCTCCTGTAGTTCTGGTCTGGCATAGTTTTAAATGACATTAATGGAATCCAGATGCAAATTAGAAGGGTTTGGAATTAATTATCTTAGACCTACAGCAAGTCATGAATGTGGAAGATATGGTTATGGTTTCAAAAGCAAGTGAAAAAAGGCTGGGATGAAGTCTTGTGTTTGCTATCTACATTTCCATGCTGCAGACACCTAAAAGACTTATCCTTGCGCTCCCGAACATCAGTTCTGTGAGCGAAAGTCCACACTAGGTGTTTCCACCTAGTAAAGCACATAGTGGGGAGAGAAAGTGCTTAAAACTGGGTGAAAAATTAATTAGAGTATCTAAATCCTTTGGCTCTGTCAAATGATTGCTGAAACATATGTAAGTAAAAACAAACAAAAAAAGAAAAAGACACCAAAAACACAGTTACTGAATAGTTTATTCTCAAAGTGAGCTAACTCTTTCTGCTCTTATGTCCAGATTGACTTCAGTCCTGAATAAGGCAGTATTTAAGAAGTGAGCATGATTCCTCAGAGTCTCAACTGAGATGGACAGAAGAACACTACTTAGTAAAAGTATGCATTCCAGGGAATGATTTAACACTATAAAAACATCACAGAGGAGACGAAAATAAAGGAGTGATTAAAAAAAATTAAAACATTCCAGTTGGGATATGGCAGGATGTATAAGCAGGTTTATACATTTTACTAGTACACAAATAAATTAAGACAGTGAAAGGCAGCATAGACTAGAAAAGGAAAAAGAAGATGACTGAAACAAATTTTAAAAGTGCTGTGTTCATAACAAAAACAATAACATGGCAGCAATGTGTTTTCATGAAAAACAACGAAAGAAAACACACCCCATTCTGCTGAAAAAAGTGGAACAGAGCCTAAAACACTTGTGCCGAAGAGCTGTGCAAATGAGATACGTGCAAACGTGGAGAAGCAAGAGAAGGATTTAACTTCCTTAATCATGTACCTACTGGCAAATACTCTTTCCCTGCTCTCTGAAATTATTCTTAGGAAGCCGGCCTATGTTTTGAGAATCTTCCCTTAGTGTCTCTGTACGAGTAGCCTTTTCACTGAAACACAGACATCACACTAAAGTGATGTTACACTTTTTCCTGTTTTTTAGCACGAACGTCTAATCTCAGGTTTAAATAGTCAAAGCTTAACCAACTTTTATGAAGTTACAGCTCACTTATGACCTCCGATTCTTACCCCAGGACTTCCACAGATGTCATTAAAAGTTTCACACAGGCTTTACGCAGCTGCAACACTTGGTAGACCCCTACCTTCCTATTATCTATCTACCTTTACCACAAAAAATATAAACAAGTCAAGTCAAGTTTTAGTCAAGTCAAAACAGAAAAATACTATTTCTGTTTTGAAGTGATTTGATGTTTTCAAATTGTCACTACAGAGAGGAATTACCTTGATTTTTAGCTTCTTCAACATGCAGAGAGAACAGCATGAACCACACAGAGCAGCAAGCTGAAGGAAAATGTGAACGAAACTAAACACTTCAAAATGCTTTAAGTCCAGTTATTCCAGTTACCACTTTCTTTTTAACCAGTACTACATGACCTGCCACAAGTTTGTCAAACTCTGTTTCCAAGTAACTTACAATCAATTTGTCACTTATTATGCTTCTGGCCATGGGCTTTTTTTAACATTTACAAGAGAATTAAGTAGCTTACTGCTGTCAGGATGTGAAATAGGACAGTCTTTCAGAAGTTAAGGATTTCTTTCTTCGACCAGCCTCCAAAGCTCAAAATAATACATGGAAATAAAATATATTGGTCAGCACTAGAATATCTATAGGTTACTTCTCTACATTAAGATTCCTCTTTGTGCAACTGTGGGACATATTTAAAAGATTGTGTGTTTCTCATCGAAGTCCTGACCAGCTGTGGAGGTACGAAGTCCACCCAGAAGGTCGTGTGGTACTTTCTTCCTCACCTGAAAAAGAAACACACACTTTATTACACCAGATATTGAATAATTTGGTTAGGTGATCTTGATTATCTCTTCCCTCCAGTCCGTTTCCACATGCTGACCTTGTTATCCTGTCATCAAGTTTACAACACTTAGTACTTGCCCTCGAGTTGCTAGTCATGTACATGCATTCTACAACCATTTACACTTTACTCTGGGTACTTGAAAAGGCTTCTGAAAATTTCCTTACCAGCTTTCCCCCAAAAAACTCAGTGCTCACTAACAGCACCAGAACAAACATTCTGATTTTATGGATTTAATTTACCTCTTATCTTTCCATATGCAAACACTTTCATGTAAGGCATTAGTGCTTAAAAGTAAAGCAATAACTGGTGAAAAAATATCCCATATGAATAAGAATTGTAGTAATGCATTTACACTTTATATTATTTTTTAAATTAAAATAAAAGTCAGCTGCTAACTAAGGACGAACAGGCCATGTATTATTGAGAAAATACAAAGAATCATAAAAAGTTTAAGAGAACAAACTAGAAAATAGTCTGAGGAGTCAGAACACTATTATTCAGTCAGTTCCTTGGGTTAATTTCTTGCAGAGGTTTAACCCTTCTTATTTTCTAAGTCCCTATAGTCATTAAACTAAAGCATGTTCTGTTAAAGTGACTTTCAGAGCTAACATACTGATACTAGATACAACATCTGCAATATGGCTTTGCAAGCACCACTTAATAGCTTTTCAGAACATCTACCAAGAAAAAAAAAAAAAAAAAAAAAAACTTACAGAAATCAGTATTTTCATGTCACTGACAAAAATCCATAATTCTATCAAAACATGAACGCATTAAATTTTTTACAACTTCTTGTAGTTTTACTGAAAACAATCATAAACCTGTTGTAAAAGGTCAAGGAAGGGGCTTAACTGTTTTAGAAGTTATACTTTACCTTAGTTTTATTTATACTTTGGGGGTATTTGACCTGTTTTATGAGAATATGAATACTAACTCTTTCTTTATTGCTAGCTCATGGACACTATGAAAAAATAAAGTGAAACAGCACAAAGATCTACACAAATTAAAGCACAAAACTGCAATTTTTTTGCCCCACCCATACTGATTTCAGTTCTTTTAGACAACACTGTGAAGGGCATGTACCTTGGGCAATTGCAACTAGCTTCCCTTTCTCCTCTGGGCTGAGCTGCAGCATGGTATCTATTACTGGAAGAAGCCTTTCTCTCTCACTTCCCGATTTTAGAAATATAAACTGCAGTAGAACATTCTTCAAGTATTCAAGATTAGCCACAGACTTTTCTCTTTCTTGATTTCTTTCCAATCTTCTTATTTCATTCTTAAGAAGCTGCAGATGAAAGAACATGCAGTATTTGTTATTTCACAGATAATTGAACAAAGGCCTTTTAAAGAACAGAGAAAGCTATACAGCTTACTTCTGAAAGAGTAACATGAGCACAGCAACATACACAAGAGAAAAGTCCAATGAAACCTGAAGAGGCGATAATACTATCCAGAAAAAAATATTGCTCTAAAATTGAATAGTTAACACTGTATCTCTTTAGAAGAATAACTTATTTTAGTGATCAGGATTAAGAATTGAACAGTTAAATAAGCATCCTGTATCAAAGGTTTAACAAAATTATGATTAATTACGAATTGCTTCAAAAATGTTACCAAAAAGCTCAGAGAGGCTTTGGAGTTTGGAGTAATACCAAACTATTAGTACCTGTGTACCTTCAAACATCTTTTAACTTAACACAGTTAAAAGTGGTTACAGAAAGAGACACCTTAACTTGTAACATATTGTTTTTGTTGGAGTGAAAACAGCAAAAAAATTATTAGGTGTTAAAATCCTACTTGGGGGCTTGGATGGTAGTTTTTAAATAACCATCCCATTCCCCCCAAAGCCTTTAGAAACTAGAGAAATAAATAAATAAATACAATAAAAATAAAAGCAGACTTCGGATGTGCTAATTAGTCCTGCAGAATAAAGCATGGATATTCCCTCCCACATCCAAAACCAGCCTCTTCCTCTTGGCCCCCTCACCCCAAATTTTAATATTAGATTTTTCTGAAGGGCATTTGTTATTAAACATTTTGTCTTTGATATAGACTGCAAAGGTCAGAGCTGCTCCCAATTTCCAGTGTGTCTGCTAACCTTGATTTGTTCCATTAAGATTGCATTGGTCGCTTCTGATTCACGAAGTAATTCATTCAAATGATCAGCACTCTTGGCTGTGGTGTTTAGCTTCTGAATCAGCTCATCCTTGGTCAGTTCTGTTTGCCACTGAGATGGTTCTGCAATTAATTGGAAAAGAAAATTGAGAAAAGGACAAGCCACTTGCATTTATTTTATGATACTTAATTAACTTTAGGATTCATTAACGTAGTTTTAGGTCTACAAAAGCAATGAAATCCATGCAAAGTCAGACTTCAAAGTTAGCAGCTGCCACTGCAGTTTATCTACTTCTGTTCAGAAGCAGATCAGTGAATTTAAGTAAGCCAGGATACACTGACTTTGTTTAAACTCTTGGTTCTAACCCATAGATTGGAACTTTCAATATTTATCCAGAAGTTTTCAATAGACTTTTTAAACCTGATTATATGCTGCCATATATTTTACTACTTTGGGGGACACTCTTGAGATACCACTTTTCATGCTGGTTTTCGTTTTTCTAAAAAATCCTTATCAATGAATACCTGTTTGACCTAGTCATTTTAAGACAAACAGACATTATATACTGTCATTAAATAAATTAACATGTAATAGTCTCAAGTAGAGGAAGTCCAGAATGCTTTGAGTCCTTTAGCCATTCACTGACTTGCCGAGTCATCTGTTCTTTTCTCCTTAGGAAGGAGGCATATATATTAAAACACAAAGTCCGATAGCAACATTTTATCGTTAGTCCTCACTCAGAGACAAGATCATATTGAAATTCAGGATTCTGTACTCAGTGGCATGAAACACATTGGTGTCTTGCACCTAAAAGCATGAAATCATGATTTTCTCAGGTATTTTAGGGTACAGATTTCTGCAACTTACATAGCTAAGTGCTTTTAAACAGCCAGAAGTTCCACTAACCGTGTTTTGCTTCTGGGGAGTTCAGAAGTTGTTCTAAGGATGGTACATGGGTACTAGCGGAAGAGACAGACTCTGTGTCCGTTGTTTCCATGCCTTCGCCCTCTTCCCTAGCTACAGCATGCATATCAAGAACAGGAAGGTCAGTGTTTCGCCGTTCCTTTAAGTTCTTCATTGCTGGATGTGAAACAGCTGGACCTGAAAGATACCCAACCATGCCACGCATCAGACAAAAAAAAAAAAAAAACAAAAAAAAACCACGAGCTACTTCACAGGTGCGACTGCCTTATAGAGGAGTGTATAGTTCAGTCTTTTAAAAACACAAGGGAAAAGGGTAAAGACTGCTGAGAAAAGATGCACTCCTGCTATTTACAATAAAAACTTTTTTTCACCTCCAATAGCCACTTAAATCGAAGCATTTTTCTAAATCTACATTTGATTAGCACCAAGTGCTCATCATGCAAAAGAAGAATAAGCTTCTCTGAACCAGTCCTGCAGGTGGTGTAAATAGCTTGTTTTGTTACTTTGCATGTTCTCTGCTGCTTCAGGGCAATCACAGTTAGGGAAGAGGAATACACAGAATGAGTAATTTTTTGAACGGCTTCTGCTTCTTTTTAGGCATTTGTTTGCTTGCTTCCTAAACAGTAACTTTGAATATGGAAGTTTAAAAATAAACATATAAAAATATATTAATTATGTGCTATACATGAAATATAAATATATATAACAGAACTGTATAAAAATACAAGTAGAAAATATAAACAAGTATTTCATCTTGACACAGTAGAATAAAAAGTTAAAAGATTCAAATAGCAGGTGTACCAACAACAAACATTGTTAAACAAACTCCAGTGCAATCAAACTTCATCAAGAATTTATCTCAAGTCCAGTGACCTTCCCAAAATCTGAGACAAATTAGAACAGCACAGCATTACAAGGAGGTTTTCCTTAACCTTTATGAGGATGCAGATACTGCAGGAAAGAGAAGCAATGCTGATTCTGAACTCACAGTAATAATAAAAACCCTTTCTTGGCTTGTTATCAATGGATTGATATGGCATGCTGCAAATTCTCTGGAAAGTTTCACATATATTAGAGACCTGCCCATAGCAGAGAACTTTCAGACTGTCTCAGGTACACACAGGTTGTAGCTATCCCAAGAAAACCTGGGTTTATGACTGGGAGTTACCTTTAGTGTTTGGTTCACTCTTGAGCTGGAAGAACTGGGCTTCTACCCTGGACAGTTGTTGCTGAAGCGTCTCTACTGTCTTCCTGTGCTCTTCTTGAAGATTCCTGACTTGGTCTCTGAAATTGTTGCGGAGAGCTTCATTTTGGGCTGTCAGCTGACTCAGACTCTGGGCATGCTCTGTTTTCATGACCATGTTCTCAGACTGTATTGTACAGAGCCTGAAAAACAGTTCATACACACAACACAAGAAACAACAAAGAACTTGCAATGAATTTGACATGTCACAGCTTTTGGAGTAGTAGCTTAAGTTTAAAGGTCTAATTTACATAGTTACATAACTTTTTTCTCATTTAAATTTATGTTTTCAAAAGGCAATCTTGAGACTGAAAAGACATTCACTCCTATCATATGAATGCACTGTGCTAAAGAAATACTAGCTTTTCAAGACACAAAATGCAAAGATTACTAGAAAAGAGAAATGTTCATATTAGAAACACTCTGGCTTACACATTCTTAGAATCTGAAACTGCCTCATGACTGTTTGTTGCAAACAAGCCCTCTGGAAATTCCTTTAACGTTCTCAACAGTTATGCACTTTCCCTGGGAAGCACAGTTCAAGGCCAGTTGCATATCCAAGCCTTAGAGAAATTTGTTTTGTGGGAACTTTCTATCAATTCAAACAACCATACTTTTCCCGGAGCTCTGCCTCTTTCGCAACAGTCTCTTGCAGCATCTTATTGTGTCTTTCCAGCAGGGTGTCATGCTCAGACTGCAGTGCCTGGAGTTCAGCTGCATTGAGCTGTAAATTATGCTGAGTGTCTTGTAGCTTAACTTTAAGTTGATCTATAATCATTTCGAAGTGTTCTCTATAAAGGGAAAAATGAACAGGTTTTAAAAAGACAGCTGTGTATTTCATAAGCTCCATTATATCCACAAAATTTTGAGTAGCTGATCTGAACAAATCCGCACCACATCCCCCCCCAAAAAAAAAAAAAAAAAAACAAAAAAATTAAAAAAAAAAAAAAAAAACAAAAAAATTAAAAAAAAAAAAAAAAAAACACCAATGTAGGCAGCAAGACCACAATAATCCTACAGTAATCCTAGAAGAACATATCTGGTTATGAAAGCTCTGACTGAACTTGAGCAGAGCTACAAATAGACGGATTGAGTCCAATCTGAATGGCTGGAAACACAACTGATGGGGTCGAGAATGTGGCTACTGTTAACTTTTACTCACAATAAGTTCATAAGAATAAAACAAAAAGGAGAGTAATAGCTGGGGAAAAAAATCTACTCAAAAGGGAGGAAGGTTTTTTGTTTAATAAACACATCTGTTTGTTAAGACTGAACACAGGAAAGAGGAGGTGGTTGAAGGAGATTTTCAGCAAAGGAATATAAAGCAATATCAATCGATAAAAGTGGTGTTCACAAATCAAACAGGACTTTTTCCTCCTTTTCTAGCTTAAACACGTTCTTACTCTATGCTTTTGTATTTTCACTGCAGTCATTTTGATCACTTCCTAAACTACATATCTAGTTTACCTTTGGAGTTGATACCCAGAAATTGTTTGTTTGAAATTTGTTTACCACTTGTTTATTGCTTGATTATATGTCTACTTAGTTCCCCACATCTTAAAAAATATTAGAAAATTCTTAAAACTCTCCCAAGATATGAGACAAAGATTCAACTTTTGCAGGTCACTGGCTTCAGAGAAAAGTTAGATGGAAAAATAACCTCCCCATCCACATTTAATTCCTCTAACAAAACACAAGTCTCCCTCTGGTGGCAGTTAGAGCTGTGTCCACAGTAAACAATTCTCACTGCAAAAGTTCAAAATGAGCTCAGTTGAAGAGTAGCAAACTCTTAAATGGAAATGGCTTTTTGCTACAATGCTTTATCAGAGAAAATGACAGGTCAGTTTTACCCAACAAGCAACAATTAACTCTGCTCATTAAAAAAACAAGAGAATCTTCCTAACAGCTTTTACTAATTTCTTGCACTGTGAGACCAGGTAATATGCTCTAACATTCATCTACTTAACAAAAGATAAATAAATCAAGGGATCTGAAGCTAACATAGTATCAGATACACACTGATGCAATACAAACTGACCTTCCCTTTGGACAACAAGAGCCACAGTGAGAAATTCTGGTTCATGATAAGATAGCTCTTTCCCCCCTCCCCCCCCCCCCACTATCAACTCTTTTACTCAAACCAGAGGTACCAGCAAAGTGACTTCCTTCTGTTGTTTTACTTCAAGCAAAACATTAAACAGCGAAACTTGCTCATGCTTGCCTTTGCTAGTCTCTGATCAAAAATACCCAATAATCAGGATTTTCTGTATGTACTTAAAACAATTTTGGTTTTACCTTTCTTGCTTGGCTCCCTCCGTTTCTGTTTGAGATGCAGATTTATTCTTTTGTTGTTTTAGAACATTATGAACACGGACTTTGTAGCTCTCAAATTCAGAAGTAACAGCTGCTTGTTCTACCTATCACATGGAAAATACACCCAAAGTAAATTATGCTATTGACTACTGCCCATTTTTTTTCTTGAAAGTGAAATGCATCTCGCACAAAATATCAAATAAATGAAGTACCAGTTGCATTTCCTTCTTTTGAATGGACAATTTAAATAACTATCATAACAGAACATGCTTCTTTAGTTTTTAATTGGTGTAATAAAACTCACAAAATAAAACACTGATATTATAACATATCAATTACCCCAAAATTATCTTGCAAATTCAAAAGTGAAATTCAACAGATGTTTACAACCAAAGGACTCTTTGAACATGAAGATGGCACTTGTAAAAAAGTGATCTATATCTTCCTGCATGATCATGTAAGTTTCAGTTTCCCACAGCAGAAACCATCAGAATTTGCCCATTTCACTTCACTCTTACAACTTTGAAATTTTTTGAGGTTATGTTCAGAACTTGCTATTATATATTTACACCTCTCATGTAACAGAGTGAAGTGTGGTGCAGTAAGCTAAATAAGCATGGTTTTACCAGAAGCTAGTCTGAATCTGTGGGTTTTTAGTGTGAAGACTAACTTCCAGGAATGTCTGACATACTGTCATACATGGCCCAAAATATTTTTAAAAGTAACTCAGCATTATTGTTCTTTTCATGTATAGCTCAGTTGCCAATTAAAAAAGCTTCTCTGCTCATAAAGCAGTGTATTAAAAAGTGCTTAAGAATTTGTTTTCCATAATTTGATAGCTATGTTAACTGTTCCTACATGAAGCAAATAATACTCCATTGTGGTGTATTTTTGTCTGACTTTTCCGTTTCCTTTCTTTTTCTTTAAGAACTTGTTGACACTTCTCTCTTACACAGTACAGGTTGGCTAATCATCTTAAACCCACTTTCCTTCTTCACCCTAACACAAGACTTGCAGTTCTAATGCAGGCAGAAAAAAAAAAAAATGAAATATAAGACTGCAAACCAGGCATTCTCCAGAAGTGAGGCATGCCAACCAGGAGAGAGCCCTTTTGTCCTCTGTACCTTCAAACACTGGGTTATTCCCAATTTTTGGCAGACCTTCAAAATATTTTTAGAGAAGTGGACACCAAGTAAAGTACAACTTCCTTATAAAGGGACTAACTATTTCTTCTGCTGTAGTACCTGGGCTGTTCTGCATTCTTCTTGCAAGGCTGCAATTTTTAGCTGGTAAGCAGCCAGCGTACGCTGGTGCTGCTCCGAAGAAGTTCGCAGGTGTTCCTGGACTTTGTGCTTCTCTGACGCTAGTGTAGCCACTTGAATCTGAAAAAGTCAGTTTGACATTTAAGTCTTCAGTATGCCAGAGACTTTCTTTCCTCTTTAAGGGGACATTGTCACAGGGCCCGGATTCCTAGTATAGTAATTCCTGCACGAGTTTGTTTTTAGGACAACCCCTTACACGAGGTGTTGTTTAAAGAGACAAATGAAGAGAAAAATACGGTAGGAGGCAACATTCGTTAAGAAAATCATTTCTTCTTCCTTCTTCTCTCTGTTATCATTTTTAAATTGAGCAACTTTCATATTTAAAGAAAATATTTTAAACCTATCCTGGTCACAAGCTTCACATTGATCAGGCTTTGCAGGGAAAGCAAAAAGAAAGGAACAAGAAAGGGTAAGCAGCAGGCTGTCTCTCAAATCAATGAACACTCTCAACACTGAGTTTCAAAATACAAATTAACAACTTGGAATGTAATTCTCTTTTTACAATTTTTTAATATGCTGTTAATAAAAATTCCAAGGGCACATATACTGAGTGAGAATAAAAAGAATATTGTGCTATCTGCCTAGATCTATGCAGGTGCATTGCACATACTATCTCACTTCTTTTATTTCCAAATCTGGAAGAAATCCAAACATTCATACATTCATAACTTTAAAAAACAAACAAACAAAAAAGCACAGTTGGAAGTTAGAAATAAGTTTGGAATAAGATAAAGTTCTAGCCCACTTATCTCCTCATATGAGTATGACATCTTTGTGACCCTTTGCACTTTCTATTTCCACCGTTTTCTTTATTCTGCATCATCTAAATGCTCCCACATACACTGGCAATTTAAAATATATCACAAAGGAAACATTTGAGAGAAGCAGCAAAAAGACAAAATTAATTCAAGAAACAGAAGCAGTGTTCTGTTCTGTAGTAAAAATAGCATGCTTGCATTTGTAAATAGATAGTCCATCTGCCCAGTACAAATCATACCCTTATTACTTAAACATGCAACTTTTAATAATAAAGAAATGAAATTTCTTGCCTTATAGGCATCCACTTGTTGCTGACTGGCTTCTAGCTCCCCTTTCAATGATGCCTGCAGCATTAGGTGGTCATTTTCCTGCATGATAAAATTAGTTAATTAAAAACAAAACAAAAAGCCCCCAGTAACTTTAGCAACTTAATTCAGCTACAAGTCCAGATTCTCAGAAGTTGGTTAAAAAAAAAGTATATAGTCATTAACATCTGCACTTACAGCTTGTTTTGAATCAGCCAGTTCTTTTTTGGTTTTCACAAGCAGTTGTTTTATCTTGGCATTTCTTTCCTCATCCTGTTGCATAGACGACTGCAATGACTCTAAGGCAGAAAAAAAACAATTACGTGTAAGGAAAACTTCCCCTCTGTATTTCCTTAAAGATACTGGAAAAAATACTTAAATACGTTCTGACATATTTCCTGAGAAAGCTGCAAACAAGTAGCTCAAATAAGTTCAGCATATGCACCACATAGCTTTCTAAATAAAATTGCTTGAAGACTTATATTTAAGGATAGGAAGTGAAGTTTTAAAACATTAACTAACGGTTTTATCAGAGTGGTCTGTCAGACTGAAAGCCCCTGTCAATTACTCATTTTCCATAATCATAATTAAGTTAATCAGGTAAGAAATACAGTTTATTAAAGTCCATTGGCTTTTATTTCTATTAGAGACTTATGATCTTGTAAAGTTTATTTTATTGAAAAGCAGATTTGAGTTTAAGTTTTAGTATTTTAGTATTTTTAGAGCTATCTTAGCCATTTACTTGAGAAAATGCTTCCGAATTGTATGTTACATCCTTTCCGACTATACCATAGTGACTCCTGCTGTTTGTTTACTCACTTATCTCTTCTTGTAGAGTTTCTTGTTTCTGCTTCTGAATTCCATTTTCTTGCTCAAGATCTTCTATTTTATTGTCCTTATCAGTAATCTTCTGATTAAGTTCTTTTACTAGCCTTTCATAATCAGCTATTTCCATATCCATCAGTGTACTCTTCTGAGCATCCTGCAAGTCATACACAGTGAAGTTCTAACTTAATCTGCCATGGATACACACACACACACACACATATAACTTTTTTCCCTGGATAACAAAAAACTTTATAATCTAAACATCCACAAGCATCACCGGCCTACCAAGTTAGCACACCTTTAACAATAAGTAATGTTTTCAAGTAAAAATAAAAAACGTGGAAAGCAAAGAACTAAACAAAAACCCGTTAAAGAGTTTTAGCAGCTTTGCCAGTGAAAATTTTGTAGGTGCTAGTCCCTATGACTTTCATTCACCAAAACAAGAACAGCTTCTGGATAATGCACCAGAGTTCTAGACGGTAGAGATCAGAATTCTGTTTCCATTTCTACTTATAGTATTTTGCATTAACTATTTTGTGTAAATTAAGCTAACAAACACACGCAAACACACACATCTGCCCTCTAAACACAAAAGCAAATTTTGTCTCTTTCTTTTTGCATACCTTGGGCATTAAGGTCCTCAGAACACAGGATTTTCCAAGGGCATTCATAATAGCACTGTGTGCCAAAATCTTTGCTAGTCATTTAAGCACTAACATGAACAGCAACAATTACTTTACCTTTCTGGCCAGTTCTAGTTCTTGCATAGTTTTCTGGAGATGCTTCTTCTCCTTCTGAAGTTGCATTTGAAGCTCCTCTAGTTCTCTGACAGCACCACTATGTTCCTGAAATTTAAACACATTTCAGCTATACAGTCTGATTTCAAAATACTTATCAGCACAGCACACAAATTCAAACACATATGCCCCACACGTGCCACACACACAATGAGGACAGGAATCTTCAAGAAATGACAGTAAACAAGCAACACCCCAAGAGACCAGGGAGTGTTTCACATTCTATCACAAGGCTCAACCTACTCTTAAGTGATGGGTTTGCAAAGTTGTTCCAATAAACAGATTGAGGGTTCAAAAAAGGCCAAATGAGGCAAGTGTGGAATTTGCGTTCGATGAAAAAAAATAAAACCACTAGATTTTACAAAATGCTACCAAAAGTTACATTAAGTGAAAGTAATGCTTCATCCTATTTACCATCTGTACAAAGTTTTACCTTTGTTTTCTGTTCTTTTAGAAGCTTTTCAGCTTCCAGTTCCTTGTCAACTTTTGCTTTGGTTCTTTGCATCTCCAGTATCTGAGCTTCCAGCAGCTTAGCATTAGATTGCAGTGTTTCAACACGAGCCAGGAGGTCTTCATTAGCAGACTGTAGTTGATCATGCTAGAATGATCGTTGTGGAGAGATTAAAACAACGAAAAGTTGAATTTGTATGTAACGATACCACTCATATTTAAAAAACAAATGCTGATTTTCATCAAATTTCCTTACAAACAGCAATTCCACAGATATTCAACTATGACATTACAAGATCTTGTCCACCTTTTGAAAAACTGAGGAAAAGAGCTAAATAAGTCACTAAAACAAGTTTTAAACAATTTTGTTTAGAGTATTCTAAGTACCCTGTGTTTGAGCTACAATTACAATGATTTTAATAGGTTTGTTTTGACATCATCCTTATTTTAATCTCAGTCTCTATTGTGCAGATTAAGAAAGAGGGGTAAGTGAAGGAAGCTGCCAAACACCTAAGAGCTCACTTGTTTACAATATAAAATTAAACTCCATCATAATCAGAATATATGCAACAAGTTTTCTTTTTCCTATGCTATTTACTACTAGCTTCCATTTATATGAACACAGTGGCCTAGCTGCATCTCAAATGCAGTTCAGCAGTCCAACTCTATTCTTGGGAGTTGAATCTCAAATCCCAAAACTATTTCAGTTAGGGAGAAAAGAAATAAAAGCATGTTTACTTGTCTTACAGCTCCTTAGTTAGCATCTTACCCTTTTGACTTCCCTTGGACTTCAGCTACAGTACTCCACAATGTGCCCCAGTCTCAATTCTTGTGAATGATATAAAAACCTCACAATTTAGTATGTTTAAACTCTTTTGACTAAATAACAAACATATTCTAACCCCCAACTCCTGGCCTCAAAAGAGCAAAAAGAGAAAAAATAACAACAACAAAAAACGTTAATGCTTCAAGATTACTGTACTTAGTGAGAAGAGGGGAGAAAATAAATTGGAGAAATACCAATGGAAGTTTGATGCTGATATAATAGCACACTTGGGTTGTGCACACTTGATACTATGGGCGAAATTAGGTATAAAAAAATTAATTATCTTCAACTGAAGTGCTCTTTTCTATAAGTTGTATTGAGGTAAATTAAACCCTTTTTTTTTTTTGGTCACAGCCTAGATAAATACCAGTATTTGGAGAAAAAAAAAAAAAATCAAGTAACCACCCAAAATGGACTTAGGTTATGAAATACATAGAATGACAATCACAGGAAGAAACTTCAGTTTAAAAAAAGAGAATAACTTTTACTGTAATTATGAATAGCTCAGATACACATACAGAACTAACCTGCTGGGATGACATCTGTAGCTGTCGCGCGAGGTCATCTATTTGACGTTCAAGACTATTTGCTCTGCCTTTCTCAGAATCCAGCTCTTCTCCTTGCTTATCGTATTCCATCAAAAGGTTCTTCGCACATACAGACATCAAAAAACCTTTTAATTTTTACTATATGGATTTTGTTTGTCTCGTATTTTTGAGTATTTGAGTGCTTGAGTAACCTCAGGCACTCACTTAACATTACTTAACATTTTCGTAGTTCACCATCTGAGCTAGCTTACTGCAATATCAGAAATAGAGTGAAATTAAAGCTATAGTTTCATTTTAGGCTCCAGCAGAAATTCTTTCAGGTCCACAAAAATCACTGATTTCAGGCTTAAAGAGATCTCAGGAGACCTCTAGTCCAGCCTTCTGCTTAAAAGGGGTCAGCTGTGAGTTCAGATCAGACAACTTAGGACTTTTCTTCATCAAGTTTTAAAAACCTCCAAGGAAGGAGGTGACAAAACCTCACTGGTCAGCCTCTCCCAATGCTTCACTGTCCTCATGGTAAAAAGTTGCCTCCTTATATTCATTTGGAATCTCTCATTTCAATTTCTGACTTGGTCTCTCCTTCGGGGCTTCTGCATTTCCTTGGCAACTTCTTTGCACATACGAGAGGCTGTCATTAGGAATCCCCTGAAACCTTCTCTGTTCCAGGCTGGGCAAACTCAAGTTTCCTCAGCCTCACGCATTGTTCCAGTCCCCTAACCATCTTGGTCATCCCCCACTAAACTCACGCCTTATTTTTTGTATTAGGGTACCCAATACCCTGATGTAATCTCTTAGATGCCATCTCAGAAGCACTGACCAAAGGGATAAGATGACTTCCCTCAATCTACTAGCTGTTCTCTAATTCATAGAGCCCAGAATGGTGCTGGCACCTTTGCTACCAAAGCACCCTCCTGGCTCACACTCCTCTTGCTGTTGGTATACCAAGACCCTCAAATCCTTTCCAGGCGAGTTGCTCCCCAACCAGTCTGAGCCTGTATCACAGCAGAGGGTTCTTCCTTCCCACATGCAGGACCTTGCATTCATCTTGGCTGAACTTCCAAAGGTTTCCGACAGCCCATTCTCCTGCCTATCTAGGCCTCTACAGCAGCCCTGCCCTCAAGTGTATTGACTGAAACAGGGCAGGTACCCATACAGATCTCTGCAATACTCCACTTGTTCCTGGCCTCCAAGTAGTACGCACTAACCACTACTGAGTTCAGCCATCCAACCTTTTTATATCCCCTCCTTTCTTTTAAGACCACTTACATACACACTCATCTATACTGTAACATCCTAACTTGGATAGGAGACACTTATGAGAGACACCATCAAAAGCCTTGCTAAAATCAACTTAAATGACATCTGTTGTCATGTCATCCACTCTCATTTACAAATCCAATCACTTTACCACAACAGGTAACCAGACTGGTCAAACATGATTTGTCCTTGGTAAATGCATGCTGATTTCTTCCCATCACCTGCCTCTCCTTCAAGTGCCCAGAAATGTGCCTGAACAGTAAGCTTGTGTCTTTACCACTTAAGGACTACCTGATTCCCAGTTTTATGTAGTTTTAAAAGTGTTAAATGTAGATTTGCCTTGACAATCTGTTGTTTGATACCCATGATACGATATCTAGAAGGAGAACTAAAAATAGCATCCAACAGAGGAAGTACTTTCTTCTGACAGCCAACACGGAGTTCTTGGAACACTGAATTTCTTGATTTCGCCATTCAGCTGCACTGAATTCTTTTGCCAAAAGTACTTTAGAGAAGTATTTTCTGACAGTTAACTCTCTTTTGCAGGTATTACACTAATCTTACCTTGTAGCTTTCAGCTCCCTGAATGACATCTTTCATTGAAGCAGACAACTGATCTTTTTCTGATCGAACCAACTCCAATTCTTCCCTCAGAGTCTGCACCTGATGACAAAGAAGTGTGTGTCATTAAAACAGAAACGTATGTGCAGTTCCTCACATTAAGAAAGCAGTCAGGGTACCTCTTTTCTGCTGGTATCTAACTCTTTCTTTGCTTTTACAGCCACAACCTTAATTTTATTAAGCTTCTCTGCTTTTTCTGCAGATTCTTTTTCCAGATTTCCTAAAGTATAAAAAAGAGAATAAATTATATCATTCTCTCACGCCAAGAAATGTAATACTGTTCAATAACGACACAAATACCAGCATGATTTTGAAACAAACCAAAATAAAACATCCAGTGCCAGTGGGAGATACTCGTATCTTTCATTCACTTAAGCACTTATTTCAGTTTGAAGATAGAATCTTCATCTACGGACATCTATCCACATGGACAGCTTAGGAACAAGCGTTCCCTGCTTCAAACACTTCCATTACAGTTTTTGGTAAAAAAAACATATCCTCATCTTCTTCTGAATAATAATTTAAAATCCTTTTTTTTCCCCCCTCCGATGTTTTGGAATAACTGCAATGAAGCAGTAGTACTTTGGGAAAAAGGATTTTTCCTTCTTCTTAGCAGCCTTAAAGACTCCCAATGACACAATTATTTTCATATTAAAAAAAATCCACTGCAATATTTATAGACAACATAGATAGCAAATGAAAATTTAAGAAATATCAAATCATTAGAGATTTCAATTGTTAACACTAACACTTCCTAATGGAAGGAATATTGTTTTAATGGAAGGGATTTTGTTTGCATATCTAATTTCCAACCTCCCTCAGCTTCTAGGAAACAGAGTAATTATGTAGAGAAAAATAAATCCCAAATATTTAACAACCCAGAAAAAGAAAAACTGATTACATAATCACAACAGGGAGAAAGATACCAATTTTTTCCTGCAGCTCTGCTATTGAAGACGGTTGATCATTTTTCCTGGTCAATGTCCCCATTAAATCCTGTGTTATAAGCAAACATACAAGAAGTATTACAAACATTTCTTTGTTTTGACTGTTTTTCCTCAACAAACCAATAAAAATTCCAGCTATGGCTGAATACTGTCTACCTTCTCGATACCAAGAAAGCTTGTATTTACAATTCATATTAGCTTGGTAACTGAAAAGCATATTATGTTGAAAGAAAAGCATTCCAACTTCTTAACCAATGCTTTTCATCCTGTTAGAAAACAAAAAATGGGAGATTTAATTCTGACCAGCTATAAATTCTACTTAAGCATCAAGCCCGTGGAACTGAATTTAACAGTAGCTTTGCAATTCAAGCAGCAGTCTTGTTTGAGACACAGTCATAGAAAAAGTGAAGTCATAACAAGTTTGAGTGAAAGACTTAGGTCAGTTAGCACACCTAGTTAAGTGATAACTTTAGAGGGTACTGGTGGAAACAGAAAAGACCGAGTACAAGCAGCTTTTGGTAAAACAGTGTTATTTTTTTTTCCCCCTAGCAGAAGAAAGGAGAATCTGATATGTTAGGATACTAGGAAGTGTGTGCTTTTTAAAAGGGAAACTCACTCTGAACCAAAGGAGGAGGAGGAAATAAAGAAAAAAAAAAAAAGGAAGAAGGAAAGTAATTTTTGAACCTTAATTCTGAAGACTTTAGAGGTTTAGTCTGTATACTTCAATAACAAAATATAACCTTTAGAGAACTCAGTTCGTCTTTCACATTTCTAAGTTCAGTTTCCTTTTGTTCCAGAATGAAGTTTAGGTCTCCTTGTTTTTCTGTGGCAGATCCTTTTTGCTGTTCTTGTATTTGACTTTCATAAAAAGCAAGTTTTTGAGAGATCTCTTCGATACGAGCCAAAAGATCTTCATTTTCAATCCTTGTTTTTTCACTGGCATTCTTCAGTTCCTGGATATCAAGTTGCAGTGCTTCTTTTTCAGCCAATGCTCCTTCCAATTCTTCTTTTAAAAGAGTCTTTTCTTTTTCAAAGTCCTCAAGCAGAGACCTACGTTCTGTATCTTGAGCTATGATTTCTTGCTCCAATCTCTCAACTTCTTGCTGCAGATGAAGAGCTTTCTCCTCATTCTCTAGAGTAAGGCATTGTTCTTCTTTCATTTTTGCCAAGCATTCATTTGCAGTATTTAGTAAGGTGAAAGAATCATGTTCCTCCTCAGAATATGAAACTTTGGACCCCATTTGCTCAATTAAGCAGTATAGCTGAGTTCTAACAAGAGATCTGTGTGTTTTCTCACTTTCAAGTAAGGTTGATAAATGGTCTTTTTCTCCATTTATCACCTGTAGCTTCTTTTCTAAGTTTTCCAATTGCTCTTTCAACACTGGCCAAGTTTCTTTTTCAGATGTAATCTTTTCCAGCTCTTCGCTTAATCTACTCTTTTCCTGAATTATTTTCTTATTTTCCTCATGCAGAATATCTGCTTCAGATGAAATGCGCTCTCTATCACACATCAGAGATTCAATTTGGTTTTCCAGTTGCTGTACGATTTGTGCATTTTCATTCTTCATGTTTGCAGTTTCATTCAGCCTCTCTCTTAATTCATTTACCTTTATTTCCAGGTCATTATTGTACTGGTTAACAGCATCTACTTGTTGCTGAAGTTCCTGAACTTTTTCTTGCTCCTGTTTGCATCTTTCCTGAAGAAGGTCTCTCTCTCTATCTGAGCTTTTTACTTCATTTAAAATATCCTGGTTCTGATCGGCAAGAACACTGATTTTTTCTTCCAGTTCTTTTATGGCTTTCTGTTTTTCATGGACACAGCTTGTTATTGCTTCATTCTCCTCCTCAAGAGTAACTATTTTATGTTTGAGTTCTTCTACCTCAAGCTGATTAGATGACAACTTTTCTGTTTCCTCCCGGAGGCGATTTAGAGTTTCAAGAAGAACATCTTTTTCATTGAAAGCAGCCCTGAGTTTCTGTTGAAGTTCACTAACATCAGAAGCTTGCTGTTGTCTCATTGATTCAAACTCCTGGCTGATCTTTCCAGCAGATTCCCCTAGCTCAGTTTGTAGAGTCTCCAGTGTTTCTCTCAGGCTGTCGTAATTGGACAGTGCTTCTTCTTTCTCCTGAGTGAGCTTTTCAAGTTGCTCCCTAAGTTCCTGCATTTCAAAGACTAATGCTGTATTTTCTTTCTCAGCACTAGATAACAAAGTTGTATTTAGTTTAGAAATTTCTCTCTCATGTTGCTCTTTCAGAGCTTGAGTTTCTAATTTATGCTGTTCTGCAGTGATTTCACAGTGGTGTCTTGCTCCTTGAAGCTCCAACTTTAGTTTTTCAATTGCACAACAGTAATCTTCTTTAGTGAGCTGCAATTCATTTATTTTAAAATCCAAGTCTTCCCGCTCGTGAAAATACTCATCCTTTATGCGATGGATTTCTTCTTCCAGTTTTAGTTTAACATTATTCATATAGGTTAGTTCATCTTTTAATATACTCTGTTGAGACTGGAGCTCTTCTAAACTATGCTCTAGGTATCTAACCTTTTCCTTCAATTCTGCTTCCACAGAAGGCTCTTTTTGGGCATCTACAGCATCCATCTGTTTTTCTGTATTTTCACATAGAACTTTTCTTAACTGCTCTAAGTCACACTCACGCTGATCAGTAGCGGCATATACTTCATCCTTCACATTATCCTCTTTTATTATATTCTGCTCTGCCATATTCCTCTGCAATTCATTTATCTGGTTCTGCTTTTCTTCATTTTCTCTAGAAGACAGTTCAATTTGATGCATCAACCCTGAAACCTCGTCTTGATGGGCACTCTTTATTTTTTTAAGCTCTTCATGTAAGTTATTAATTTCATCATGGTAACACTGAGAATTACTTTTAATAGTTTCTTGCAGATTTGCCAATTCTTTGTTTTTGTCATCATTCACAGTTTCCAACTGCTTGTTTAGACACAAAATTTGCTCTTCATAAGCACATTTAATTCTCTGAACATCGTCCCGTAGCTTTTTAACTTCTTCTTGACTATTACTATTACATTCAATTTGTTCCATAAGTCCCATTTGTTTTTTCTCTTGTTCCTCCAATTCTTTCTTCAGCTTTGTTATATCCTCACTGTATTTGGATTGTGCATTTACTAATTCACTCTTCAGAGCTGTAATTTCTTTCACAGAGTCAATACTAGACTGCTCCAATTGCTTCTGCAATTCTTCTGTCTTAGTCAAAGCAGCCTAAAGAAACACACACATTATTAAATACAGGTAGCATAGCAAGTAGAATTTCCAAATAAATTGTTTAAATTAATGAGTTTTTGGAGTTTAGTTTTAAAAATGCTAAGTTTTTAAGCTGTTTTTGGGCAGCTCAGTTGAGAAAAGACTCTGCAGCAAGTATAGCAATAGTGTTTGTAAAATGAGATAGAACTATGACATCTTGAACCATGTTTACTAGCACTTTTATGAAAGGATCACAAAAATCTCATCTCTAATAAAAGTAAATTGGTCTTGAATACATAATCAGAATAGTTGCTAACTTTATCACCTCAAATCCAAATATCTGGAACACTACATTCCACATAATTGATACTATATTCTACAGTCTATTATTAATTGAGATTACTGAGATTTAAGCATCTTGGTTTACAGGCTCCTCCCTAAGGATATCAGAGTGTAAAACTATCTTTTCCATGGAGAGACACACTAGACTGATGGGCAAGATATCACATATGTAGGCTACTAATGTTCAGACTGAATCACAGATTGGAAGGCACCTCTGGAGATCACCTAGTCCAACCCCCTGCAGAAGCAGGGACACCTAGAGCATGTGGCACAGGATTGTGTCCAGGCAGCTTTTGAAGATCTCCAAAGGAGGAGACTCCACAGCTTCTCTGGGCAGCCTGTTCCAGGGCTCTGTTACCCTTACAAGCAAGAAGTTCTCCCTAAGAAATTTAGGCAGAACTCCCTGTGCTTCAGTTTGTGGCTCTTGTCCCTTGTGCTATCGCTGGCCACCACTGAAAAGAGGCTGGCCCCATCGTCTTGACACGCTCCCTTACGGTATTTGTACTCACTGATAAGATCCCTCAATCTTCTCTTCTCTGCGCTGAACAGGCCCAGCTCTCTCAGCCCTCTCCTCATACAAGAGATACTCTAGTACCTTGATCATCTTTGTAGCACTTTGCTGGACTCTCTCCCATAACTCCATGTCCCTCTTGTACTGGGGAAACCAGGACTGGACCGAGCATGCCAGGTGTAGCCTCACCAGGGCTGAGTAGAAAGGAAGAATCAATCACCTTCCCCAACCTACTGCTGGCAACACTCCTCCCAATGCACTTCAGGTACCTTTGTCCTTCTTGGCCACAGGGGTAAAATCTTTTTGAATTTCTGTAGATCTAACCAATGAATACGTTTATCGTCAGTCCTATAAATGCTACTATAAATATTATAAATTACAGCCTGCAGATGAAATATGCATTAACACAGGAAACCTTTCCATTTTTTTTTAAGGTACAACAGAACATAGCTGAATGAAGAAAAAGACGAAAAAGTGAAATATTTAACTTAATTTTCTAGTTCTGTCATATCCATCTGAAATATTTTTAGCAATGTTTTATTGCTGATTTTAGTACCTCTGCTTCTTGTTTTCTTTGAATATTTTCTTTTTTCAGAGCTACACACTGCTGCTGACTTTCAGCTTTTTCGAGAAGGACAACATCCAGTCTTTCAGTGAGAGCCTATGTTTAAGAAAGAAATAACATAAGAAAGAGCGTTACTTAAAATGGAAGTCCCAGTAATTTTTGCAGAGCAGTAAGAACTCTGATCTTTTTTTCTTTTTGATTAATTAAATGCCTGATCTAAAAAGCTAGTTTCAGTTCAAATACTATATATAGTGAATGATTTTGAGTAGTAAATTCTCTTCAAAATCCCTTTTCTAATCAGATTATCTGTTTGTGACGAGGTAGGAAGAAGGCAAAAGAAGCTTTCCTTCCTCAGAAGGCAAATAAAATCTCCGCTAAAACTACTGCAAACAAGTTTCCAGTTGACAATTCCCCCCATCAGACACACAGTTTTTACTGACGTGCTTTATATAGCTTTTACATTTAGATAGCCAGATGTTCTTCTCATTAAGAAAAAAAAATTTAAAAATTCAGTTACATTCCAGCACATATTTCTTGTGATAAGTGCTTTAATTTTGTGAGTTTCTGAACTTGTCAAATAACTCTCTCAGAAGACTCCTCAATGGCTAAAGCTTTTCCTCACCACAGTGGTCAATCTGAGGTCAAGAAAAAAATTCCCTAATGTGGGACAAACTCATGCCAGAGAGATTATGCTATTCTATACAAGTAACTTCTAACAGAACTAACACTCTTCCGAAGAGTAAAACAGGGAGGTGGGAGATTAAGAGAGGAAGAGAAGAGGAGGTTTTGGAAAGTATCTTGAATTTCTGAAACTGATCTCAGTCAATTTGAATAACACTTTTTACAGCTATTTCTGTTAACGTATTTCTGTAACAATATACAATGTATCAGAAATGCATTTCATATTCCTACCTGAATAATATCATCAGCTCCTCCAGTAGTTGCTTTAGATCTGAGTTCTTCAATTTCTTTCTCCAGTTCTTAAAAAGAAATTGAATAAAAAATTCACAGCGTGCTCTATAACAGTATTATATTTATAAATCCACAACATCACTCCTGTCCAAATCTAAGGTATCTTTTTTATTACAGATTTTCATTTGTTACTGAGTATTGGGGAAAGGAGGGAGAAGAAAAAGGTAGGGGGGAAGGAGGGAGAAAACAAACATTTAGTACTCCTTTCCTGGTCCTGACATAACCAATTTAAGCCAGAGAAAACATATTCAGCTTCTACAGGTACTCTAAAGATAGGCTGCACAGAGAAGAGCAAGATCTAATGAATGACCTCACTTAAAGAACTCTCTTAGACCATCCCTATATTTATTCTTCTGGCTAGGCAGTTATTACCAGTAAAAAGTGGCAAAGGAGTGGGAATGGGGGCTCAAGAGGAAAAGTGGCAACAGTGAACAGGGAAACAGAGCATGACAGCACAGACATACAGTGGATGTTGAGTATAAAGTGGACATATAAGAATATAAGAACCAATATTCACTAGTTCTGCTCATCACAGAATACATTACTGCAACTATGCAGTCTTTTTGTGTTTGACATGTAACTCCATTTAGTGTTTTTCACAATTTCTCATTAAAGCAGCAAATCAAATATAAAGTAGCTAGCCTTTTAAAGATGCAGTAACGTTCTGCAACAAGATTAATTATGCACAATCAATTACACAAAATGTATTAGAGATTTTTGCCTCTCTTATCTGCTTCCTGAAAAGCTTATTGCTACAACAGCTATAGGGAATATCTAATGTCAGGTCCCATTCCAACTAGCACAGGTTACACCGTTTCATCACACCACACATCCTGGTGAGTCGAAGTTAACTTTATGCTTGACATAAGCAGCATTTCTTTTGTTCACTTCTTTAACCTAAGAATTTCAGTCATAAATACTGTGAAATAGAGGAGGAAAAAAAAAAGGAAAAGAAAAAAAAAAAGGAAGGTCTAGGAAATCTGCCTAGCATTACATAGAATCACAGAATGGTTGAGGTTGGAAGGGACCTCTAGAGACCATCTAATCCAACCCTCCTGCTCCAGCAGGGAAACCTAGAGCATGTGGCATAGGGTGGCATCCAGGTGGGTTTGGAAGATCTCCAGAGGAGACTCCACGACCTCTCTGGGCGGCCAGTTCCAGGGCTCGCTCTCACATGAAAGAAGTTCTTCCTCACACGGAGGTGGAACTTCCTGTGTTTTAATTTGTACCAATTACCCCTTGTCCTGTCACTAACCACCACCGAGAAGAGTTTGGCCTCATCCTCCCGACATTCACCCCCTCAAGTGCTTGTACATATTGATCAGATCTCCTCTCAATCTTCTCCAGACTAAACAGGCCCAGCTCACTTAGCCTTTCCTAATATCATAGATGCTCCAGTCCCTTAATCATGTTTGTTGCTCTACACTGGACTCTCTCTAGAAGCTCCACGTTCCTCTTGTACTGGGGAGCCCAGAACTGCACACAGTACCCCAGGTGCAGCCTCACCAGAGCTGAGAAGAGGGGTAGGATCCCCTTCCTTGACCTGTTGACAACACTCCTCCACTCCCTCCCCATGCGGGCCAGGATCCCACTGGCCTTCCTGTCTCATGGTTAACTTGTTGTCAACCAGGACTCCCAAATCCTTCTCCACAGAGCTGCTTTCCAGGAGGTCAACCCCTAATCTGTACCTCTCTGGGGTTATTCCTCCCCAGGTGCAGGACCCTGCACTTGCCCTTGTTGGACCTTATAAGGTTCCTCTCTGCCCAACTCTTCAACCTGCCTAGGTCCCTCTGAATGGCAGCACAGCCCTGTGGACTGTCAGCCACTCTACTCAGTTTGGTATCAGTCACAAACTTGCTCAGTGTGCATTCTGTGCCCTCATCCAAGTCTCTGGTAAAAAGTCAATCAGTATCAAGCACTAAAGTAGCTATTATTCCTTCAGTAAGGTACCTGTACACCTTGACTTCACTTTCTGTATAACCATCACTTGCTTTTTGGCAAACTTGATGAGATCTTCTTTGGGCAGCGTGTCCAGCTGTAAGAAGGTACATTATTATAAAACCCAGCTTCCTCTAATAGAGAAGTAAACAGCAAACAAGTACGTTAGCTTCCAATTTCATGATGTTAAGATTTAGGGCAAGAAAATGTCTTAATATGTAACTGCATAGATGTAACAGTACAGTAACAGAAACTACTGTTATTTCAGTGCTTTTCCAAGCTTATTCGAGAACATTTAACTGGATAAGTATCTGTTAGAAATGAAAACTTAGTTAGGCCGGACTCCAACGCAATAGGGAGACCAAGAGATACCAGAAAAAATATGAAACCTATAAGCACCGTCACCATCTCCTCAAAAAATAGCTGTGTCTCTGGAGCAATGTAACTTGAATAATGTTTTGGATATAACATGCTGACTTAACATTACTGTTTTTTAATTTACTGCAAGGAAATTAGGCCAGGCCAAGGAAATTAGGCCAGGAAGTGTGAGTACATAAGGAAACATATTATTTTCATAACCAACTACTAAAAATATCTGATCAAAAATTATCACAGGAAACGAACGCACTAAAATGAAATTTTGTTCCATAATTTCCAAAATAAGCATTCCTGGGCCTAGCATTTATAAATCCAATTTTCAAGAGGCAGAACTGAATCTTTACAAAGAACCTTTTGGTTACAAAGAAAGAATCTCTACAGCTGCAGCTTTACTAGGGAGCTGTAATCCTCTAAACCTCTGTTATTCAAGTAAATAGAATTTGTGAAGTGGGATTACCTTTGATTTGCCTGTTCCTGGTGTGACAGGCGAGGCCACCATCTCTTGCCCAGCATCTTGCACCTACAATGAAATAAAGCCCAGTATGCAAGAACTGAACTTTTTTATGTAGACTCCTGAAGGAAGTAACTGAAAGTCTGCCTAGTATCACATACTAAAAATAAGCAATGGTAGTGGGAGCTCAAAAAAGCAAAACCATTTGTAGACGTAGTCAGCAGGTTAACGGTGGAATTTCCCTTAAAGACTAATTGCAGTCAGCCCAATACAAAAGCAGAATAGAAAAGAATCTAATTTTTAAATTAGTATAATGCCACAAAGGCACTACTTAATCACTATTCAGAGCTAATATACTACAGAAAAATCATTTTATTTACAACTAGTTATGAAAGTGTGACTCGAGCTTATTATTAAAAGACCTGTTTAAGAAAAGGCAGGTGTGACAATGAAGGTCAGTTTAATCAGATCTAGGATTTTTTTTAAAGAAAATATAATACTGAACACTTAAAAGAACAACAACAAAAAACAATTAGCACTACAAGCATATGGTAGTGGTGGCTCAAAAATGTATTTGAACAGACTCTGCAAAGCCTGGCCTCTCTACTCCAACACTTTTTACTGCAAGCCTACTCAGATCTATTCTGGGAGACTCTACATTACTTCAGAGTGGGTGCACATAAGATACACTCACATATACCCAGAAACATAAGGAAAAAAAATATAACAAAGACACAATAATGAAAATGGGACAGACACTTCCAAAATACTACAGAATTTCCAAGATTTGAGCTTCATCATGTTTTTTCTTTCATACCATCAGAGTGGGTACTATGCCTTCAATTTCATTTTGCTACTCTCTCTATTCAGATAAATAAAAACTTGCAATAGAAACTCTGGAAAAAAAATGAATCCAATTATTGCTGGTAGAGATAATCACTAGTTAACAACTTAAGAGAACAGCTCAGAGAGATATTAAAAAGGCTATATATGAGTTGAAGTACAGATCAAGGACACAGCTACAGTATTTCTCTGTACTACATGGGCTAGAATGTTTGAGAAGGCAAAGGCAAGTTTATGAGCGGACAGTATGCTTTTCAAAGAAACACAGAAAGAATTATAATGTTATTAAAGAATAACACTGCAAACAAGTTTTTAAGATTCAGGTTTTCTTAGACACTGACCTTCAACATTTAAATTCTTAGTATTTGAGCAGCACTGCTAGCAAAACACCTCTACTACAAACAGTATGCTTATATAGAATATTTGGGTGCAACAAATTGTCAGCAGTGTTTAAAAATAATGATAACATCATCTCTTGATGATAGAATAAAGCCAGATAAATCTACATGTGGCTTTTGCTTTTCTTTACACTGATGTACATAAAGGCAGAACTTCTTATCATGCAAGAAGGTACATCCAGTTTTGCTGCTCTGATAAAAGATATTAGAAGCAGCTCATGTAGAAAGCTTTACTTGTCTTAATTAAAAGAATACTGAGAAAAACAGTAATTAAAAAACCCCTTAAATTTGACTAAGGATTAGGTGCATCCGAGCCATGAGCCAACAGAGATAATATTCTTAAGTACAATGCTAAAGATAATCCTGTACAGATTCCCAAGTTCCTACTCCTTCATTCTCAAAGCAGGTTATGCTTCCATGCTTTACTAGTAAGTTTTTATTTAAGGCCCACCTCACCTACTAAGAGGTTTCCAAAGCACCATATACCATGCTTTATGTGTTTTTTCAGTTGTTGCTGTTGCTTTTTTTGTTCTCTACTTTTTACTTTCTCAAGCCCTAAACATACATTTGGAGAGACAAGCCAAAGAAGGAACACTATGTATTAACTGACGTTTGACATTGCTGCGACAGCAGTGACCAAGACGAATAGCAATTTTCTGAGCAGCGTGAGAGGTTACATGGCACCCAATCTAAACACACCGGATCACATTAAAACAATCTGAATTCAGACTGCTTTAGGAAACAGGGTAATAATTAGAAAGTGCCCAGCTCAGCAACTACTGGGAGTTAATTAAGTGTATGAAATTTCGAAGATTGCCTTCGGACTCCTCTTGGCAGTTATGCGAGACACACGAGACACGTGCATTTCAGTGCCTTTATTCAGTGCCGTCTGTGTCGGCGGCGCGTCCCAGCCAAAGCCTGTTCCCCCGAGCTATTTCACAGCAGGAGGTGTAACCGCCGCGACACGCGCCGCCTCTCGCACGGCTTCTCCCCGCACACACCTCAAGCCGACGCCAGGGCGGCCCCTCCACCTCCCCCTCGGTGCCTCCTTTAGCGCGGGCCGCCCCCCGCGGGGGCGGCCCGCGCTAAAGGAGGCACCGAGGGAAGGGGCCCAAGGCGGCCCCGCGCTGCCCGGCCGCCTGCGAGGAGCGGGCCCCGCCGAGGCCCTCAGGGCACTGGGGGAACGGCGCGCCAGCGGCCACCGGCGCCGCAGCGGGGGGCCCGCAAGGTCACGCGATCCCCAACGGTCCTTCCCAACGGTTCCGCTGGTTCCCGCCGCCCCCGCCCGTTACCTCCATGGCGGAGCCGGGCGGACGGCGGCGCCGCAGCCGCTCCCAGCGCCGCTACATCCCCCCGCGCACGGCGGCGCCGCTTCCGCCTTCGTCAGCGCCCCGCCTCCGCGCGCGGCCCCGCCCCCGCCGGCGCGGGCGGCCCTTGGGGTCGCGGAGGCCTCTCGGGGGAGTGGGGTGGATAAATAAATAATATAAAGATAAATAATAAATCACTTTGGTTGGAAAAGAACTTCAAGATCGTTGGGTCCAATCATAAGACCTTCACTACCGTGCCTGTTAAACCATGTCCCTAAGCACCTCCTCTACACGTTTCTTGAGCACTGCCTGGGATGTCGACTCCACCACCTCCCTGGGCAGCCTGTTCCAAGGCTTCACCACTCCTTCCGTGTAGAAATTCTTCCTGAGGTCTAACTTGAGCCTTATCTGGCACAACTTGAGGCCATTTCCGCTTGCCCTATCGGTAGTTATTCTGGAGAAATGATCCATTCCCGCCTCGCTACAGCCTCCTGTCAGGTAGTTGCAGAGAACCCCAGCTCCCTCAGCTGCTCCTCGCAGGGTCTGTGCTGCCCTGCTTTGGACACGCTCCAGCACCTCAACGTCCTTCTTGTAGGGAGGGACCCAAAACTGAACCCGGTATTCAATGTGCAGCCTCACCAGCACCGAGTACAGGCTGCTTCAGCAGCAAAAGCGACCTGAAAGACACAAAAATCCGTGCATGTGGGTCAAAAAAATAAGAACAAAATGCCCCAAGGAAAGGGCTGCGAGACCTCAGGTTTCACCCTCCGCAAAGGGTGCTCCGTGCTCGGCCACTGCTGTGGGGACCGACATGTGTGGGAGCCGGGATCCCACTTAGGGATGCAGGAGAACAGGAGATGCAGGAGAGCAAATGTGCTCAGGCTGGCACCGAAGGATTTGCCCTGTTTTTTAATATCCTGATGGACAGAGACAGATGCACAGAGAGGCTATGTGATTTATCAAGAGCTGGTTATGAAGCAGAGCCAAAAGTAGGAGCTTGCAATCCTGCTTTTTCCCTATCGCTGCCTTTTTTTTTTTATGATAATCCATGGCGCATCTGGGTAGTGAATAAGCAGAGCGATGCCTACTGATATTTTTAAAAGCTCACATACTTTTATTTTCCTTTTTTAATCCTGCATGCACTTCAGTAGCGCTTGAAGGATTTCTGACTTTTCATGGTAGGTAATTGATTTTTAATGAGAAGTTGCTTGGGAGAAACAATTTAGGCATATTATTCTGTTTACAATTCACCAGATAAATATTGAATATCACCAAATTAATTACAGTGTCATGAGAGATTATCTATTATTTTAATTAAAAAAAAAGTCATGTTAGTCAAAATGCTCTTCTCCTAAGAGAGGAGTAATTTGCATTTTTTTCCAAGTCTCATTATTGTCATGCTTATTTTAAAATTCAAGGAAAGATAGTGACAAAAGGCAGAAAGGTTGTTCACATATACTTCAGAAACTGATTTCCTTATCTTTTTTCTCCCCAACAAATCCATTGTATACTATATATACGTGTTGTTATACTGTATACATGTAAACAGCTGCAGCAGCAACAGCGTATAGTCCCATGCCCTCACAGAGACAACTTGACAGGAGATAGATCTCAATAACCAAAACTCAGGAGGCTGCCTTTCCATGATTTCTATTTTTTTTTTTATAAAGGAATAGATAGACTAGAAACTTTTCCCATTCATGATTTGATGATCTTGAAAGTCTTTTCCAGCCACAATAAATCTGAGGCAGTGTGCACTGGACACCAGCACAGTGCTGTCGGGGTCTGACATAGCACTTTAAAATAGGTTCAGGTAGAAACTTTTTGCTTAAGAGTCCTTCCATAACTCTTGTGTGGCAATAGCTTTTGGCTCTAAACTATGCTGTACTGTACTGCTTTGTCCTTCTGACTCAGTCTCCGATGAAAGCTGCTGCTCTGGAGAGAACATTACAGGATATTTTACCTTCTTTGGGGGAAAAAAAAAACAGAAAAGAAGTAATATAAATGTATAAGGCAAATGTAATTTAATGTAAATTTGTTCCAGTCTTCTATTCTGAAAAAAAATATTTATCACATTCCAATCACCACATGATTTTTCCTGTGAAGATGATGATTTTGGATGTGCTGCAGCAAGGCAGGTTTTTCAGATGTGTTTGTACAGAAGACAAGAACAATTCCCTCACTCATTACAGGCTTTCAGAAAATAACTCAGTCTAGCTAGAAGGCAACCAGCCCCTGATACAGCTTCTTTCTCCTCGAGAGTATATATTTGACAGAGATAGGACAATCCCCACCACCACCCCTCTATTTTGTCCAAGGAGGATTTGGTTATATTTTACAGATAAAATACATTTGGCAGTCATTCATTTTGGACTTAAATTGCAACAGCAATTTCAGAACATCCTGATTAGGAGGCAGCAGAGAATAAAGAAATAGGTTGTTTCCAGAATAGCTAGAAGAAAAAGAGATTGAGGATTTCAGTTGGTGATTCATTCAATTTATTACAATAAAGTACAAGTTGATCCATGTTTCTTGGGAAAGAAAATGTTGATTCACACTTGCGATTGCTCGACATAATTTCCTTAAGCAGATTATGAATTGTATGTCTTATCCATCCAGGAGAAACTAGGATGATATATATTGCATGCAGTTAATTTGAGACAAGATAAATGAGAAAAAGAAGAATAATTTATATGTTCCATATATTTTATAATTTTATTATCTTTGTAAAGAGTAATTAGTTGTCTTTTAAATAGCTTTTTCTTAATGTAAAACAAGATTGCACAGACATTCATGAGGTGCTTTGGGGCAGAGCATAGCAAACTTTAAATTCTGCTTTCATTAAAAGGTCAGGTTCTGTAAGACTGGGATTAGTTATTCCACAGAGGTGGTGTACGAATGCTTGTTCACTATTATTGCAATTATTAGACCTGCGGGAATTTTCTGAACTGTATGGAATGAGAAAATTGCTATAATTTTGCAGCCAGTGAATGTGTCTTCAGTTTACACAACTCACACTTTAAACAATGAATAGAAGAATATGATTTTCTAACAGCTTTGGAGAATAAGTTGTGTCTGCATTTTTGTTTTGAACAGTTTTTATGGCTTTTCTATATACAAAAGTAATGTAAAGTAAGGCAAAATATGACTTAATGTAATTTTAGCTTTCTTACTGACTGACTACTTGGAAACTTAAAATATTCTCTCTTCCCCAAGCAGATGAACCTTAAATTCTTGGGCTGGCTGTGGCCATTTTGTTGACTTGAGCTCAGTAGGACATTTCCTCTAGTGGAGCTGAACAGACTGTAGGTGTAGTGAAAAATTTAAGGGGTGCAAAAGGGAGCAGAGGGTGTTTATATTAGTGCTTGTATGAGTAAATAAGATGCAGGGGTAGTACTGTCTCGTATATTTATCTCTATACTACTTTATTTGTGAAGAGTTCAATTAATTATTTAACATTAAGGAAGGAATTGTTTATATAGTCTTTAATTCTGGGCTTAAATTGCAATAGGACACTGAGGATTAAGAAGTTTACTCTTCTGCTACTAATCTGCCGAGCCCACCAGGTGTGTTCAAAGATTAACTTTTAACTGAAACAAGGAAATGAACATTTTGTTTGAGCATGTAGGGTTGGGTCCGGCTGTTAAAAGACTTTGTTTGTGTTGTGTTTGTGTTAAAAGACTTTGTTGCTGAACACAAAATCACTTTTAAATCTGGTATGCACAAACCATAGCAAATACAGACCAGTGTGCGTTATCAATACAACAAAAGGTTGCTGTGAATGAAGAGGTTCTATTTTAGTAAGTTTTCTAAATCCCGTTACCTGCATTTTCAAGGGTCTGAGACTCTGCCTGTCTCTATACTTGTCCTACCAGTACAGGAGTCGGAGACATAAGACGTATGGTCTCCATGCCCATATGGTAGATGCCCATAGTTCAGCTTGGAGCCTTTGAGCTTCACCTAAAGGCGGGCTGAACTCCCACTACTTATAAATCCCAGCTACCTTTCCTGGGAGCAGCTGATGCTGAAGCCCTTCCAGAAGATGAACCAGTTCATGAAGTTTGTCACTTTGACGTGAACCATGGGGTGTTGCCACAGGACAACATCCCTGCTCCACCTACACAGGACCTACACGGGCACTTGGTTTGCAGGACAGGCAGTTCTCGAACAGGTCACCTTGTTAGGCAGTGTGTGAAGTGCCCCAACTTTCTTTCTTTCTTTCTTCTTCTCACTTACAGCCCATGCTGGAACAGGACTTGCATCACTCAACAAGGTAATGAGGGAAATGGAGACTTCAAATCCAGGCTTAAAATACAATGTTAATGCACCTCTGGAGTATTCCCAAAGTAATAATTAACCTTGTTGTAAAGATAAGATGCTTTCTGGACATTTGGACGTAAGTCAAATCATTATAAAAATCATGTTTTGTATATCATATACATGTGTAAGTTGAGTGGAAAAAAAAGCTGCTTTCTGTCTGTGGTCTGTGTTCTTACTGAGTAAATAAATATCAATCCAAGCATGAAGCAGATCATCTAAGTTAAAATTTAGTAGAATGTAGGCCATTGTTCCTTCTATTTTGGAATACTAGGTAAGAAGACAGAATATACCCCTTCTCTGCCACTTCCTTGGTGCTTTTTTTGTTTTGTTTTGTTTTTTAAGTTTGACGTGTTTTCCAGTCAACTTCATAAAAGGCGGCACTCCATGTGGTAGGCACATGGCTCTCCTAGTTCCTACAGACAGTAAAGCTAAAGGGAAATTGTGACTGCTCTAGAATTCAGCCTTATTTATCATCAGCTCTGTTAAAAAACCCGTGTCAAAGCAAGAATCTTCCTCCACTCCATTGAGAGGATTTGTTTTGGGAATTGTTATTGCATAGCTATAAAACAGGCACATGTGAATAGCTAGTATGTATTAATAAACAATGATTCTCACACATTTGCTGGAGATGAATAAAAAGGGTTCTGAGCTATCAAAACTCCACAGGGATACTTTCTTATAGAGGAAGGGAACATCTGACCTATGAGGAGAGGCTGAGGGAGCTGGGCCTGTTCAGCCTGGAGAGGAGAAGGCTGAGAGGGGACCTGATCTGTGTCTGTAAGTACCTCAAGGGAGGAAATGAAGAGGATGGGGCCGGCCTCTTTTCACTGGTGGTCACTGGCAGAACCAGAGGAAATGGCCACAAACTGAAGCATCAAAAGTTCCACGGGAACTTAAGGAAGAACTTCTTGACAGTGAGGGTGACAGAGCCCTGGAACAGGCTGCCCAGAGAGGTTGTGGAGTCTCCTTCTCTGGAGATCCTCCAGACCCGCTTGGATGCAGCCCTGTGCCACGTGCTCTGGGTGGCCCTGCATGTCCAGAGGGGGTTGGACTAGATGACCTCTAGAGGTCCCTTCCAACCTTAGGGATTCTATGATTCTGTGATTCTGTGACGGGAGAGAGAGAGAGAAGCAGCATTAAAGAAGCTGCTTCAGAGTGAAATCAGCTAAGCTGATACTGTTTAAACTGACGTTAAAAAGTTGCACATCTGTAAGTGACTTAGTTAAACCATGCCTCTAGATAAGTGGATGAAAATAATGCATCAGAGTGTATTCAGTGTGTATCTCCAACTAGAGCTCTGCACATCACAGTAATCACAAAGTCTCTTGTTTGCACAGGAAACTTGACGATAGTTTAAATTGACTAGAAAATTTGTACATAATCTCTCTATCACGTGTAATTTAAAGTTCCCCCATATCTACCAGCTGCCAAACATAAAGATATGTAAGTTAAAAGCTCCCTAGATGTAAGCCGCCTCCCAGAAGCACACGCACGTCTCTGTTTATTGCCATACTGTCCAGGCCCTGCAGGGCGAATGCCTAAAGCCTTGCAATCTTTTCTCCAACCTTTCCCAGTTGCTGCAGATACAGTCATTCTCACTGATAACAAGCGGATCTCTTAAAGCACTGGCACGGTCTGCACTGGTGCAATCAATATCACATTACAAATTGTGACCGAATCCACAGCTTGGTCTTAGTTATGCGGGCTCCACAAGACATAAAAACAGACACTCCCCTTCCCCCCCGCCCCTTTTCTGGCCCTGGCCAGGTGTGTTTTGTCTTAAAGGTTAATATTTCTGTGTTTGTGTTTGTATAAGATCACTAAGATAAGGAAATCCTGCTGTTGCATAACTGCACCTCTAGTGGTCTGACACTGTACCTTTTGCCAACAGGCTTTCCCTTTTGATTTTTTCCAAACTTGATGTAATTTAGAGAATTACATTCAATTTAGGTATTTACATTAAACTCTAGCCAGAAGTGGACTGTGCACAGCAGCAGTTCCTGCTATTATAGATTCCTGAAACCCTCTGCTGGTGAAAAAAAAAAAAAAAAAAAAAACTTTTTTTTCTTAATGTGCTAAGAATCAGACTAAGACCAGACTAAGAATCACAGAATCACACAGAATCGGAGAATGCTTAAGGTTGGAAGGGACCTCTAGGGATCATCTAGTCCAACGTCTCTGCTCCAGCAGGGACACCTAGAGCGTGTGAGAAGGTGAAGAAGAGGGAGTGAGCGTACGCAGCACTGACCCTTGAGCTCCTTCACAGCAACCTTCAGAATTTTCTATATGTTAGCGGAATATTAGCTATCCAAAGGGCAACAGTGAGGAAAGATTCTTGTCTTAACTGCAGTAGGTACAATCACCTCCACATCCAGATTATAACTAAATGCCTACAGGTGGCTCTTTTAGTAATGCTGTATCGATGGACATAATGCACACCGGAAATGCTACTTTCGATAGCATTTATGATGTCCAACTAAAACAAGAAAAAAAAACTATTTTGTGTATTTCTGTTGCTTTGTTTATTTTTCACTGTCTTTAAAATTTGAATTTATCGATTAATGTTTGTACAACATGAGAATAAGAGAGTGTTGGCAGCACCTTTCTTACTCCTTTAACACTTTTGTTCCCCCCTACTGGTCTTTAATTACTATTGAGATTGATTTGCACATGCCAGCAATACATGTCTTACAATGACAAAAGCTCAAGGCATATCTGAAATATTTTTTGTTCATACAGAAGGTTACCATAGGAGAGATGATTGAGAAGTATCCAGGGAGGGCATTATTTTCTTCAGGCAGTGCAGCCAAAACTTCTACATAATTTGGGCAATTGTATGATAATCAAAAATCAATGGTATGTGAAAGAAATCTGTTGGAATCTTGGGAGCAGATACTTTGTGAAAGAAAAGCAAAATGTATAAACAGGAAAAGGCTGATAGATCACAGGAAATAATTCCTATTCATAATGCTCAGAGTTCCATGCGAAAAACAAGAGAGGTACCAGCCATTTTCTTCTTATAATCTTCATTAAATTTCTCATTCTGTGCCACAGTGAAATAATTCTTCCAGTCCCCAACGACCCCTACAAAACAGCAAAAGTAAGGCAAAATGATCAATTTGCTTGTTTTTTTGAAGCCCATTAGCCATAACACGCTAAATAATTGCACTTCAGGTAATGGATTATTTCAAAACAAACTAATAACCAGGAGAGCAGAGTTGATGCCAAATGATAAACCTCAGCACCTTTTCTCATGAATGGGGAAATAGAGTGATCCATTATTCCCACAAAGTCTTTGGTGTAGTTGGCCATGGGATTGTTCTTCATTATATCGAACGTGGTGTGGTGGATTATCTGGTTTAATACCTCCTCTTCCATATCCTTCTCCAGAAACTTCAGTATCTTTTGAATTTCGCGCTTTGGATTCTGTGCAGACAACAAAGTGGGATAAGATACAAAGCCAGGAAAAGCAAAGAAACCAAACACAAGATACAATTCTTACCAGAGCAAAAACACCAGATTATTTGAAGACTTACTGATACAGCACACATTATGATTGAAAATTGCTGAGTGTATGTACTAGCTAATGGCTTTCCAGGTTTCCAATAGAGCTCTATAAAGATATGTGCAGCCTTTTACCTCTTTCATATCTTCATAGAAGAGGTAGAGAATACGGTGCTTATCTTTTGCCTTCCACCATCCTTTTACATGTTCATACCAGGACCCCCAGAGCACTGAAAAAAGAAGCATATTATGAACAACTGTAAATGCCCAGTTTAACTTAGTGATCTCTGGAAATTCTGTTTTCCCCACAAGCAGTGTCTGAGCTCTTCCCAGTTGGCTTTGAATAACTGTGGCTGTGGCCTGTGCTCCGTGCTGTACAAAGCAGTCATGTTAATTACCCCTTTGGCATGGGATGTTCATAGTAGGATTCATGTCTGACTTTAAATGGCCACAAAGGCAGACACTTGGGTCAAATGAAACATCTACAGCCAATGGAGGTAAACAGACATTTCTAGAGTGTGATCTATCTCATCAGCTGGACAAGACCACTCTTAGTTGGTCCTGCTTTGGGTGGAAGCTGGACCAGAAAACCACCAAAGTTTTCTTCCAGCTTGCATTTTTCTATGATTTTGTCTGATTTAAGTACTTAATATGCTATCAGAAGTGCCTGTTTCTTTCCGAGAAGTCACTAATCCAAGCTGGTCAAACACAACACCCAAAGCGCCCATATACATGAGACTGTCAAGATAGTGATGTCCCTAGGCCTACATGGTGACAAAACGTAAAGCACCTGCAGAAGCTTTACTGACAAAAATTGCAGACTCTCATTCATGTGCATATATTTTTCTTTCTTGAATATGGGCACTTCCTCTAGGAAAGGAAGAATCAGCTTCCAGGGGTGCCTTTCTCTAGCCGGGTAACTGGATTTGTTGTGATGCCTGATTTTTAGACAGATAAAATTAGGTAGAAAGACTTTCCTAACTCACATGCACACTTTACCATGTTAAATCTTGGTTTCTTGTATATCAAGTTAGAAAGGCCATTTAATCACTGTTCTTTCCCCCTTGGCTTCCAAGAAGGTTTCTTTCATCCTCAAAGAAAAAAGTGTTGAAACCTGAAAATTGGATGTGATGATGGAATAAAGAGTAGCACTTTTTTCATAATGGGGCTGTAAAGATAGCATTTATCTTTTACGCACTAATAAAACTCAAAACGAAGATAAATTACTCCTGAAACACTTTCAGTAGCTACCCTTCCATCACTCTGTCAGCACTGGATTTCAAACCTTAGCTGAAATGAATAGATCAAAGTTAGGCATTTTTAAAATAAACAAAATCCCTTGTACAAATCATTGCAGATCATCACCTTTTCCGGACATGAATTTCTCAAAAAAATCGTCCCAGGAAGCTGGTTTAGGCAGTGCTTTATTCATTCTGTGGAAATGGTAGTATGACACCAAGTTGTCTTTGGCATTTCTTGCAATGTAGATTATCTTTATTGGATATAGAAACAAAAGAAGTATAAATATGAGAAATACGGCATTTCACATATCCACATATAGATGGTAAGCATCTCCTGGGGTTTTCTCTTGGGGCTTGAGTGACAAAGGCCTGGGAGACTTTGCTTAGAAACTGCCATTTTCTGAAATCCAACTGGTGTAATTTGGTGTAATAAAGAATGACTTCTTTAGCTTCACATGCACATTAAAGGGAATGTTGCTGGGGAGAACTGTAGATTTCAAAAGGATTCTGGAAACCATCTTAAGTACTCTTTTAGGTCTCTTACTTTTTCCAAGTAAAGTAGAATTAGGTCCTACCTCACAACCTTACCTTACAGTTTTGTTCCCAGAATGAGGGAGGTAAGAGCTGCACAGGGAGATGAGTTTTCAGTGTTCGTGGAGAAGGCATAGCTTCAGCTAATTCCAGGCCTGTGGAATGTTTCATTGCAATGAATGACCATCATCTAAATCTCACTAGGACTTGTATGTGACTCATATTCCCATATGTAGTTCTCATATGTGGCCTTTTGACTGTGACTTTTTGGCAATTCACTTTGCAATTCACCTTCACTGATTATAAATATATATGGCTGTGTAACCCATACAATATGGCATAAGAACCCGGAAGCAACTTCAATGCTTCTGATGGAATTTTTACCTACGTTTTCAAGGAGAAAAGGGGGAGTACATATATTCTTTTTGATTCTCTGAGCCTGTGTTTAGCCCATCTGCATCTAAGGGATAATTAGAAATACCAAACTATATATAACTGATCAATCTTTTTCCTTCACCACATTTGGTGATCTCCATTTTCTTTGCAGGTAAGAGGCTATTGTTTCTTTCTAGAATACTAAAGAATATGCTGGATGACTTTCTGGATGGCATGTGGAGGAAGACAGATGAGGATAGGAATGGATGGTGTTCTAAATATTTGCACAGTGTATTTGGAATAGTTTTGGATATAGGCAAATGCATGGGAATACATATAGATATGTAGATATATATTATTTCTTTCTTTCTTTCTTTCTTTTTTTTTTTTTGCCTGTATCAGAGAGGCATTCTCTGTATATGTCAACATAGTCTGGCTTAGAAGAGAAAAAATAACACTCCTACTGCAGTGGCAGAGAAACTGCTCAGCTTCACATTTTAAGAGAGTCTGACTTAAAGATTAGTGTGCAATGGGAGTTTTGGCTGTAGAAAAGCGTCTTGTAGGAAGCTCTCTACAGAACAGTCGGGGTCACTGGATACATGAATGCCTGATATCATGTTTAGATGGTTAGACTCTAGAATTTAACTGAAGTTACTAAAAATAGTAGTAAAACCCCTGAAAATAGCATCCACGTTCTGGGAATACATCCAAGACAGGCTTCTGTCCCATATAATATTTAATCTCAGAGTGATATTCATTATTTTACAGCTGTGCTAGGTACCGTGGAGTATCATGCCTGGCTTTCAGATGCCATCCCAGATTTACATGGTCTCCTGTAGGGCCTGTGTCATATCTGCCAAGCTCACGTAGGCTTGGATAGCACTAGATATTTATAGTAAGGCAGCAAAACTAATGCTGACAGTGTACCATATAGTGACAAATCTAATCAAATCAGATCTCTCTTAGGAAACATATGAGCAGTGGACACTGTCTGAATAGATAAATTATTCCATTTTGTCAAAACCTCAAACCTGTTGTATGATATTTACCTGAGTAACTCTGAGATGAAGACTTTGGGATATACCACTCAAGGAAAGGATGCCGCTTGTAAGTACTGGCGCGTCTACACTTCTCGATATCTCCATTATTTTGAATCATGTCCACTATCTCCTGTGTCCACGTGGTACCTGAAAATGTCAGTGTTTATATTTTGCTCCTTGGGAAGAGCTGAGAGTTAGAGAACTCTAACTTCTGTTAGAGAACTAGAAGCTGAAAAGATGGACTCCATATTAAAGAAGGAGGAGACAGCACAGAAGAGGGTGGACAAAGTGGAAAGAGATAATAGTGGGGAGGAAACAAAAAATGCTTTATTAGAAATAGAATGAAATAATGACTTGGAAATAGTAATTTCCAAAGCAAAGTTTCAGGGATTCCATCTTGGGACAGCTTTCTTTATGCTGATAGAAATGCTCTCATGTCCACCCCAGTCTTGAAAAAAGCTGAGATAAACTTACTATTATTTGGAGGTTATATTATTTGCAAGGAAGAGGGAAATTCCCTCCTCCTTATTCCATACCTTACAAAATTCAGCTATTTCAATGCTTGTTTTCATCCTGAATTTGAATGAAAAATTGAAATATCTTAACTTTGAGTGGATTTAAATTTACAAACAATTTGGGAATACAAGAAGGTTGCAGTATTTCCAATATGGATTGCCTTAAAAAAGGTCAGTCTAACCTTAAGCTTCATCTGCCTGAGCTATTGTAGCATCCTGTAAGAGTTATAGAATTGTGTCTCTTCCCCCATGGCCATGATCACAGGCTTTCACATTTTCCCTGAGGTACTATGCCAGGTCAACCAGAGGACAGGCTAGGGAATAATGTGGAGAACAATGTGGGCACAAAACTGTGCCATTAACAGGATGCTTGAACTATGCAGCTTTGGCAGAGGCAATGTATTGTTAAATTGACTCCTAGCTGTTTATTTCCTTTCAGTTCAATGTCTGGAGTATTTTAATCCTAGCTGATCAAAATAACATCTTTTGCTTTTAGTATACCTGAAATAAATTAAAATCTTTAGCTAAAACAAATCTCCTGTGAAATAATCAATTTGTGCAGCAATCATTATTTTCCACTGAAATAAAAATTATTGTTAACTCCAGACACTAATTTATTATGCTTATCAAATATGCCTGATTTTTTTCCGGATTCCCCTAAATTATTCATGCTTTTGTTCATCCAGAATTAAGATTGGATACTTGTTATTTTTTTTTTATTTTGTAATAAGTATAATAGGGTGGTCAAGAAGAGGAATGGTAATACAAGAGTTAAGTGGCCAGTCTCCAGTTAAATACAAGTATGATTTAGCTAGATTAATGGTGGGTAGTTTACTGGCTGCCATTAAGTGAGCTAATTTGGTGTTAACTTATTTATAAATAAGGAATTTCCAGAATCAGTACTGATTTATACCAAGCCATTAACCAAATCATAGTCAAATTAATAGTTCAGCCAGTTTCTATTATTACTTAGTGAACTGACTTTAACTAGGTGTTGTTCAATCATTACTTATTGATTGAAAAGTTCTCATGCTGTCATTAATACAGCTGTACATAATCTAAATGAAAGAAAACAACAAGTTTATGTAATCAGACTTTGACCTCTTGAACTTTGACAGCAGTGGATTATTATTATTTTATTTTCCTTAAAATAATCAGAAGTTACAGCCACAGCTATTGGCGCTTCACCCCTTTAAAATGTAACCCTGCTTTGGAATTGAACAAATAACAGTCACAGTAGAAAACCTTAGTTTTCAATTTCAGCAGTAAGTAATATGCCAAATATTCATTTTATGTCTCTTGTGCACACAAACCTGCTTTTGCATAGGTTGCAATGAGCAGATCATCAGGTCTGGCTTTGAAGTTCCAAATTTGATCCCATACGCTGCATATTGTTTTTATTATGGTAACACCTTCTATTTCCTCTGTCTCAGTGCTTACCACTGGCTCTTGCAGACTCAGGTCTTCCATTTTATCCAAGGCCATTGCATACTGTTTGAAGAATGGAAGGATTGGGAATGAATGTTTGTTCTGAAAAGAAATCTAAATTTACTTTTCCGTTTTCAAAGTTTCTTTTATTGACTGAAGTTTGTATCTTCTGATTTATTTGCCTATGATTAGACCTATGTATCTATCTATATAGATTACAGAGTGATCTAATTTTCTGAAATGCTCAAAATGCTCATCATATTTTTGCTGTTGTTTCCCAGCAATTCTAAAAATCACACAATTTTGTCAGTTTCCAAAAGGAAAAAAAAAATATTTCCCTGTTTGAGCATTTTAGAAAACATATTTATGTAAAATACTGACTGGAAGTTGGTTGCCCTTGAAAGGCAATAAATAGGATTCAAAAGAGGAGAGTATGCCAGTTCCCACTCAAGTCAGCAGAAAGGAACCAACCCAGAAAATAAACTGAAAATTGTCCTGACATGCCTGGGACTTAGTTATTTTATCCATCACTAACAACAGAATAATTAGAAATAGCAAGTCTGCTACAAACTGATACTCACAAAAGTATTTGTAGAGCTCCTCTATATTTTGTTCCTGGAACTTCTTATTTTCAGAGTTCTTTGTTGTACGTTAAAGTTTGATGCTGATAAATAAATGAACCAGATGATAGATCATTAAGCAAACATTTTTAGCAAAGTTGTTAGCAAACATTAAGCAAAGTTGTTAGCCTTAACCTACAGTGCCTCAGAGGCAGTGCCTGCAGTGCCTCTGCTTAAGCATAGGAGGGTACAGAAATCATCTCAAATGTAAATATCAGTTAGAAAAGGAAAAGGAAACACTTCTTCCTCAAAAGCAAGCATTGACACAAATATTTCTTTTCATTTTCTTGTTTACTCACACCTGGTTTTGTATATATTCTGTTGAGCAGATCACGAAGTCTGGTTGGTGGCTGGGCACTGACTCATGAAATTAAAGAAACAAAACCAAAAAAACAGTAAAAGAAACTAGGCAGAGATTTTTCTCATGCTTCAATGTCTTCAGTTCTTGGATTCATTGCTCAATGCACTCACTTTGATCTTTGGGCAGAAGTAGGCTGAAAGTTTGGGTGGAGTATGTATTCCTCCTATGAGCACCAGGAGAGTGGAGGAGGAGATGCAGCAGCAGCCAATAGATTATGAACTTGGTTTATTAACTCCTTATTAGTCCTGTGAATGAAGACTACTTAAAATTCTCATCTAAACTGTGATTCCTTACCTATAACAACACCATGCATCTGCCAGTAGCTTCATCAAGATTATTTTAAACTTGTCTGTATTGTTGTCAGTAGACTTGAAATAATTGATTTTTTTGCCTAATATTTAATCCAAATTGATAGAATAGTTATTTTTTGTCACCAAAGATCAATGGGGCTACATGAATTAAAATAAATCTGATTCCATTTCCATCATGTACTGCACACAGCTTATATATCTGAAGGTCGGTTTCATCACTGGGTTAGCAACTTTTGTTTTATGGCACTGTCTGTGCTGGTTCACTTAACTAGCATGATATAACAGGGCTCGGGTTCACTGAATGTTGAAGCAGCGTTTATTTATAAAGTTTAAGTTGCTGCCCATCCTTACATGAGATACTGGGAGAAATACTGAGGTGCCCCAGACTGGCTGCAAACAACAAAGTAATGTTGGCAACCAACGTTAAAATTTAACATCTAGTTCCCTCTCCTTCCAGTCATCCTGAAATGTTTGTATGCATTGGAAATGTTCTTCTTGGGTAAAAAGTAGCTGAACTCAAGCAATCTTGAATTGATTGTGTTCTTAAAGGATTTTTTTTGAAAAACTAGCCAGCAGGTGTTGCTTCTGTCTTCCATTGAAGGCACGCAAGTGCTGTAAATCCTCAAAGTCCTGTTGGTCATCCTTCACACCTAACCAAATGAGGGGGCTAGTCAGTTGGNTTGCTTCTGTCTTCCATTGAAGGCACGCAAGTGCTGTAAATCCTCAAAGTCCTGTTGGTCATCCTTTGGGTGCTCTGGCAGCATTTGTATCTAAAATGGCTTCTTGTCCTCTCCATCTTTTAAAAACATTTCACACATAACCAAACGAGGGGGGTTGTCAGTTGGGGACTGTGGGGTCCAAAGTGGGAAAAGGTGTAACAGTGTGTAGCAAATGTACTGAGCTATGCTTTTGTCTCTATAAATGAATAAGGAGATGAAGAAAGAAGGTCAGTACAGGATACTATATACACAGAGAAAAGGTCAAGCAGGAAAAATGTGGAACTGAGAGAGAGAAGGAAGAAAGAAGGGTTGAGTGATTTTTTTTTTTTTTCATGCAATTAGTAGCAGAGTTAGGAGGTCCCCTTTCAAGCACTGTGGGAGTCAGTGAATTGGTAGCATTCACTGTACAATTTCAGGGAAATTTTCCAAAAATCAGGAAGCAAAGAAACTGAACAGGCCACTTGATTGACTTTAAAGCAGCCAATGGATATTTTTTTCTGGTTTGAGACAAGATGTTTCATGTGAAGGCTGATAATACCAGAACTAACAGTAACCCAATAAGCAGAGAATATAAGGTTAAGGCATCACATTTCTCCTTCTGTTCTCTATACCACTTCAATGCCATCGGTATTCTCGGGTTGTGTAATCAGAGGATCGGTCATGTTCCAGCCTTTGGAACCCCATACTGATCTACTTTGTCTTTCTCACGCCTGCACCTGAAAGTTCACTGTCTAGTTTTAGTTACACAGTCCTGTTAGTTACACAACCATCCTAATAATGAAGTAATCCCCAAAGTAAACTAGCTGTCCTGTCATGTACTTCTCCCCTATTGCAGCTGATGATCTGAGTAGCCTGTGAACAGAGCTGTGAGAGAGCAAGGTTCAAAAACTCCACCTACAGCTTTCACACTGCTTCTGAAGTAGGCAGTAGGTGATGGATTTCTCCCGTTGTGAAACAGGGATGTGGGAGGTGAACTAGTTGGCCTAGGGTCTGGGTGTCTGGATCTGGACTGTGGTTACTGGGTGTTGCCTGCAAAGAGCTTTCTCATGCTTTCCCATGTAAAAAGCACTGTTTTTTTGGGGCCTGGGTAAGTATGCTTAGATCTTTACCTGGGAATAGAAATCTGCAGGGCATTCAGTAGAAAGAGATGTGGGAAGAGACTGTTGGGTGATGCACAGCATGGAGAAAATTAAGTGACTGAATCAGGAACTGGCCTTACTTGCCCTTGGATACACTCTTGCTGTGTAGCATTGTGAGTGAAGTTGGCATTAGGATTGGTAGTCTTTGGGCTCCATGAAATCTGTTTGTAATCAGCAAAGGAAGGACAAAGGAGTTGGAGTTGTCCTCAACTCCATTCTTTAAATCTGCATGTTATCATTTATCTTCTGGTGTCTACAAGTCTCTCATCTATTTCCACGTAAAATTGTCTTTCCAATTTCTAACAGCCATAGAGAGCTGCAGAAGTACTACGTACCGAATAACCAGGTTTGTCTCGTGGCCCTTTGGAGAACTTAGTGCTTGGCTGCACTGCCTCCCGCTCTGCTCCCTCCGCAGGTCCAGCCTCCCTTTGGCACAGTGTCACTGGAGCTGCTTTGGGGATAATGGCATTTTTCAGCTATTTACTTCTATGCTTTTATACAGTGGCATAGATTTATTACTGCTTCGTCTAGCTTTGCCTTGATGTAAACTGAAAAACAGGAGTGTACAGCCTGGGGGCTCTTAAATAGCTGTGTGGCTCAGAACCCCATTAAACCATGCTGCTATTATGCATCGTTCTCCATGCCCATGCCATGCTCTTCTTGACATTAATATGACTACTAATATGAGCAGAGACATTCTGATGTTGCTGATTAGAAAATCTGAGGGAAGGTAAGCAAAGATGAACCCCATCACAGGGAAGTCAAAACTAGCAGTAAGCAGATGAGCAAAGACTCTCTCATTCTGTTGGCCAGATTTGTGTTAGATTTTGCTGTTTTTCAGTTGGCTCTTTAGAGCATCTTCTTATGCTCCTGCTAAATGTATCAGTTTTTAAAGACTTTTTTTTTTTAGCTAGAAATAAAAGACATTATTTAAGAAATAAATTATGCTTCCAATTACTATGTGAAGCTTTTATTTCATTAAATCACTTAATAGAACATTTTTATTGTAGTTAACTTTTTTGTGTTGGATTTAAGCCTTTTTGCATTTTAGGTTTAATCAAGAATCACAGTAGGCCTTTCAAATGTGTTAAAAGAAGAGTGTTTTCTCTTATTCATACCAAATCAGACTAGAGATGCAGGTGGGGAGTCTTGTAACAAGATCTGCCACTGCAAATGAGAATTTAAGTCTGATTATCTTCAGATTTGGTCTATATTTAGCTGTCTATATGCTTTAGGGAACTATGTATTAAAAAATAAAATCTATATTGAAATCTACAGCTGACATATTTGAACCTTTAAAAGGGTTTTTTTTCCTTGTTATGCTCAGTGTTTATGTTACACTAAACTCTCTAAAACTATCATCTCCCTCTGCTGGACAAAAGATGCTAACAAAATCATTTTAACTTAACATTGTATTTTACAGATCTTGAAATCCTTAGCTGCGTGCCTGTATTTACCATCCAGAAATATACATGATGTACAGAGACAAGAGAATATGCAGAACAGGCCAAGGTTTCACTTTCAGACTCCCTAAATTTTAAAGTTGGGTGCCCTGGCCTCTTGCTGGCAACTAAATAAAAAACTTATCAGTCAGTGGGGGCAACGTGAAGCAATGAAAACTGTAGGTGTATATGGGACATGGCTGGAATTAATCACAAATATGCCCTGTAACAGCCTCTAGCTGTCACAACCTATACTTCACTAAGAACATTTCTGCTGATATCCGTAAAAAGGGAATCCTACTACCAATCTTCACAATCTACGCTGTGATGATTAATTAATGGATGTCTGGGTTGCAGCCATATGCTGTAAAGATAATCATCATAGGTATATTTATATAATAGCAAAATAAATACGACAGAGAACAGTAAGTGTTAAACATGAGATGCTAAGCCCTAAGGCTTCGGTTCAGAAAAAAAAAAAACACATTACTTACTTAAGTACATTTCCTATCAGTGAAGCACTTACGTTCCATTACCATCACACGGTAGAAATTTATTTGCTTTAAGTGTCTTCTCTCCTGCAGAGTTTCCTGTTAGAGGAAGTGATGAAGTCCACAGGTTGTATAATTTTGACCAAGCTCTGCACATACTGGGGTCACAGTCACACTTTTTACATCTTGTTATTGTGAGTATGAATAGTCAGGTGGTAAAGTTTAATTGGACTCCAGTAGCTTTTTCCAATTTTTTTTTCCGAGAAAATATGCATATGAAATGCTGCGGTGTCACCCTGTCAGCAGCAATATATGCTTTTGACATTGTTTCTGGAAATTACTTTGTAGAAATAAAAGGTCAAGTATTCACCAGCCAGGATAACACATTCCCACTTGCAAATGAGATTTGGTCTAGAGCCACCAGGGATAAACAGAAGCTTGTAATAAACAGTTACAGAGTTTGGTGCCCTTTATATATGAAATGATGAAATTTACTTACTTACAAGTACTACTTAGCATGTTAGTACACAATTCCTGGTTGCGTGCAGAAGGAAGCCTCTGATTCGATGATGTGCCTGTTGCCATGGGGGACTGGTGTGCCAAGCCCCCATTTCATGCTGTAAGGTAGACAGATACAGCCTAAAAGCAAATTCAGCCCGGGCTAGGTGTAGGCGTCCAAGTCTGCAGGTAGCCAGTGTGCATGGCTTCATGAGCAAAGGCTACCTGAGCAGGTAAGTTCCTTCTCCTCAGAGCAGTGCTAAATGGAAAAGTCATTGATTTCCTCAGGCCCTGCCTGTCAGCCTGTCCTGCGGCTGACAGATTATACTAGGAAAGAAATGTTTTCTTAAATATGCATTTTAAAAAGTCGTGGAAGTTGTCCATAGGTCTCTGTTGACTCATTTGTACCAACATATGCATCTCATTCTTAAAATTAATTCCAGGATTTTAATTCTGTTTCTAAACAGAACAAGGTGTTACACACTGTATTTACAGATCCAAATATATGCTTCATGCCACAGTGAGGGGTTTCTTTTATCAGCGGTCTTGTTGGACTGATGTGGAAATATTTCTGTTTGAGCCAAGCATCTGCGCTGTGGCCTAGGTACTTGGAACTGTCTGTGCTTGCGCTGGGTGAAGTTATTCACAAATTATCCTTTGGATGATTCAGTTTGTTAGGCCTTCTTCATGGATGTTAGCCAACCCTCTTTGCAGGGATTTTATTAACTGATTCTGAGGCTCTGAACTGATCACATATCGAGTGTTGGTAAAACAGTGTGAGAACAAAGCAGCTTGAAATTCAGGGAAAAAGTATCTGCTCATAAATCTCTATATATCTATATATCTCCTGTAAAGCCTTCACCAAGGCTTTTGACACCGTCCCTCACAACATCCTCCTGGACAAGCTCCGGAGGTGTGGGCTGGATGAGTGGTCGGTGAGGTGGATTGGGAATTGGCTAGATGGCAGAACTCAGAGGGTGGTGATCAGCGGTGCAGAGTCTAGTTGGAGGCCTGTGGTGAGCGGAGTCCCCCAGGGGTCAGTCCTCGGTCCAGTCCTGTTCAATTTATTCATCAACGACCTGGATGAAGGCACAGAGTGCTCCCGCAGCAAGTTTGCAGATGATACGAAGCTGGGAGGAGTAGCGGATACTCCAGAGGGCTGTGCTGCCATCCAGAGGGACCTGGACAGACTAGACAACTGGGCGGTCAAAAAACTCATGAAATTCAACAAGGCCAAGTGCACGGTCCTGCACTTGGGGAGAAATAACCCCAGACACCAGTACGGGCTGGGGACCGACCTGCTGGAGAGCAGCTCTGCAGAGAAAGACCTGGGCGTCATGGTGGCTGAGAGGGGACCTGATCAGTGTCTATAAGTGCCTCAAGGGAGACAGTGAGGAGGATGGGGCTGGCTTCTTTTCAGTGGTGGTCACTGACAGAACCAGAGGAAATGGCCACAAATTGAGGCATAAAAAGTTCCATGGGAACTTAAAGAAGAACTTTTTGACAGTGAGGGTGACAGAGCACTGGAACAGGCTGCCCAGAGAGGTTGTGAAGTCTCCTTCTCTGGAGATCTTCAAGACCCGCTTGGATGCAGCCCTGTGCCACGTGCTCTAGGTGGCCCTGCGTGTGCAGGGGGGTTGGACTAGATGACCTCTAGAGGTCCCTTCCAACCTTAGGCATTCTATGATTCTGTGATTCTATGATTCTGTCTCCTCCGTATCTGCCATACTCCTTAACACAGCATGTAGAAGAGAAAAAATAGCTTCACTATCATCACAGAATCACAGAATTGTTGAGGTTGGAAGTGGCTTTTGGAAATCATCTAGTCCAAGTGCCCTTCACAAGCAGCGTCATACGGGTCCCTTGGGACTGCTGGCAACCACAGCGAGTTAGATCTCCTCAGAGGCTGTGTGCAACTGGGAAACTAAATCAGTGCAAAACTAAATAAGACATGTGCAAAGGTGATCATTTTTACAATTATTTCCTGAGAAGAAATACATACTTCCTCATGATTGCTAAAGAGTGGAGATTGAGAATTTAGTTCTTGGCTGTTCTGGCGGTGTACAAGGATGCTCAAGTGCTATCCTGTGCTACTTGAGGCACTAAAACATCTTGACCTTTCATCTGGAACAATTAAATGGAGTTTTACTTAAGTGGCACATCTGCTGTTCAAGCTGGGACTTTGTTGCATGAAGACTGCCATCCCCAGATCAAAAGACATTTGCTTATCCAACCAAATTATAACTCTAGTCTCTTTTTTACAAACATCTGCTTGGAGGCAGTGAAATCTCTCTGGAAGCGAAACATCAGAAAGCAGTTTCAGAAACTTTCATGCAGTGTCAAGCTTGTGATCATTAGCCAAATTTCTCCCTGAAATTCTGCCCAATTATAATACTTTGTCATTCTTGTGCTACTTGGTTCTGGGAAGTCTTTATATGGGTATTCCATAACTTAAAGGAATCCAGATACTACAAACAAGCAAAAATTCAAGTATATAGCCTGTAATTTTTCATTACAATAGGTCTGCATGTAACAATATTTGTTAGGTAGCAGAAAGAACGTTTCTGCTATATCTGAAATAAGTGAGCAATAAGGATTTATTAATAAGGATTATAGAAAGTTTCCTCTTTGCAGTGACTATGTATGGTTATAGAAAGACTTTACTCAGTAAAGCACAATGCACTGGGGAAAGAAAGGCTGTAATTTTTTTCAGTAGATTTTCTTGAGAGTATAAATATTAATTTATTACCATCAATATTTTATCAGAAATATTCAATAAAAGATTAAAATCCTGTACTCTCTCTAGGTAAACAAATGATATTTTCATATATCTGCATGTTCTAATACAGGAAGGAAACTAGCTTACAATATGGTGCCTTAATGGTACACATTTTATTTTTTTATTTTGAAAAAATCTATTAACATTTTCAATTACAAAGAAATTTTGGCTGAAGAAATGTTGGGATGAGGTTACCTGATATTAGTGAAAGCTGGAGTCTATGCACGTCCATCAGAGCTTGCTTGTTGTGACATTGGTGGAATTCATAGAGGCTGGAATATTTAAGTGAAAAAAATGTAGTCTTTTTCTTTGTTCTTTTAATTTTTCTCATCTTATTGATAAAATTATTCAGTGTTGCGTATCTCCTTCTACCCTCTTATGGAGTGCCCTCTTATGGGCACTCTTTCCAACACTAGTCTATCACATAGACAGAACTGCACCCCTATGTAATTAGGATAGAGGTTGGCATAGGATCCATAGAGTTGATGTTGCCATAAATATTTATTCCCCTGTGCTAACAAATGAGTTAATTTGTTTCCTTCAGGCAGCTGAAATAAACCCAGATAGCAGTATTCCTCTTTTCTGAGGAATTAGCACCATTTTGAAAGAAACGGTCTGTATTTCAATGTTACATGCTACTATGCTACTTGTTGTGGGGACTCTTAATAGGAAGATACTCTCTTGCTTTAAGACATTGCTTTTGGACTTAAAATATCTATTACCTTTAGGCATTTAGCCTAAACAAAAATTGATCCTGAAGTGTTAAAGGCTGAAAAGGCCGCCAGAGTGTTCACATCATCAAACCTGTTGGTGCAGTTCTGTTCTTGTGTAACTTTTGTGGAGTTGAAAGGAATTGGGGAGTAAAATAAAACAGCTCATGAACAGGTCATTTCTATGAGTCAAGTCTGACAAGTTGTTTTTTTACATCAGGATATCATGGCTAGATGCTATATAAAGTCATTCATCTCTACAATAGCTGTTAAATGTAATAATTCAAATTCACTGTTTAAATATTGTAAAAGAAATCAGTCATCTTCAGATCCTCACTCATATGAACAGTTACAGTAGAAGTACTGAAAAGCCTAGGAAGCTGAGATTCAGGCAATGTCATTTTAGACACTTCAGAGAGACACCAGTTAGGGTCTGGTATAATCCATTATTAAACAGACAAAGCTTGAAATAATGGTCAAGGTATAGTCTGCAACCCCTCCTCCATATTTTAGTAGCAGCTAGTTGCTTTGCCTGATGTCAATTTCCCTTTACACGTTTAAAACTACATATGCATTTTACCAGCATTTTTAGATGCAGTTGAATTGCCTTCTTGATGGATTTCGTTGACAGTAACTGAGACAGCTGAAGCAACAAGACTCCTGACATTGTCCCCTCTTCAGGTTCCTGTAGTTAAGCAAGGTAGATGTCATGTACTTGCCAATACAGTGGGTTCAGAACTGTACATTTTAAGTAGTCCCTCCCCTTTCAGTCCACATATAAAGAACAGAGATCTGTTTATAAAGAAACTTATATTCATATGGATATATGCAAAAGCTAAGAAAATTCTTTAGTCTGCATTGTCTAATAAAATGCAGAATAGAAGATTTGAAAGAAAGAAAAACACCAAAAATAGCCTTATTCATAAGGCCTCATTCGTGGTTAATCCCACTACCATAGATCCACCACCATAGAAATAGAGGGCAATATATCTATTAATTTAATAAGAGAAGTACTAGACTGTGATGATAGAGTATTTAAAATACTGTAATGTGCTAGACATTTAATAATCTTATAAGCATTTGAAAATTCTGCACTTTACAGATACGATCACAATATACTGAACATCCTGCCTGTTAAACAAGAATCTTTTGTCCAGAGATTATAAAGGAGGTTGTTGTCCTTCTTTGTGTACCTTCTGCCATATTTTCTGTTCCTGTAGCTCCATCCTTGCTCTTTGGGATACTGAGGTACATGACTGTATACATCACTTGCAAACCAGAAGGACAAGATCTGCTGTCAATTTTCTCTAATAAGAGAAATAGAGAACAGATATGAAGTGAGAAATCCATAGGAGTAAATAAAAACACTAATAGAATGCTTGTGCTTTAGCCTAAATTGTATGAACGACAAAAATTTGACAGCATAGTTTCTGAATTATTAGAAATTTCTTAGCTTTCAAAAAAGTTCATTCTTACTCTTCTAATATTTTCATTAAAAAAAAATCTCTTGGAAAGTCAGTAGTGATCCTTAAATTTCAGTTAAAATCTTCTATTTTTGTGCCTTCAGGACAAAATTAAGAAAACTGAGATGACTTATTCTTGTAACATTTTGGATCGATATCTTTTCATAGATTGCTCGTGTCCAATTTAAGTCAAATTGATAAAAGTACAGCAGAATAGTATTATTCCTTTTCTTTCTTTTTTCTTTCTTTTTTTCTCTTTAAACAAGAATAACATAAAGGATGCCAAATAATATTAAAGAAAAGAAGATAGCAAATTAAAAGAAAAATTAAAAAGCATATAACAATTATGGAAGGATTTTAAGGGTTGAGCAATTAGAACTGTTAATATAATACTTTGTCAGAATTTTCAGCATTTAAAATGCCGAGAAGGTTCTTCCACTGACAATAAATGCTTTGTGCTTACACAGATGTATTGTATTTGATACCTGTAGTACTTTGAAAAAGAAAATTTCCTTTAAAAATATGCTATTCATCAGTGTCATTAAAATATTAGTATTCTTTTTCATTGTGTATGAGAGCAATTTCTAATACTGCCCAATAAATGAAAAGTAATTTATTTTTGGTTGCTGTAATGAAGACACAGTAGTTTCTTCTATAGAACATCCAGAAAATGAGAGAGCTACACAAAAGAAAAAAAAAGAAAAAATAAGCGATATGTGAATTATTTAAAGGCGATGTATCAGATTAGGTTATTTTAACGTCAAATAAACATTCTGGATGCTTTGTCTGTATTCATAAGACTGACTTTGGTATGCACTGAATATGGAAGCTGTCAAAAGTGTTGAAAGTCTGACAGTTTTTTTGAGCTAAGTATTTTATTTTTTGACACAACTGTTTGGTTTTTCAGTCCTGCATCCTTGCTTCAATGAGCAAAGGATGCTGTTATGTTTGGCTTAGTTCATTTTGAAGTCTCCAATGGTCATAACCCATAAACCAGAGTGACAAAGGGCCATCAATCAGCACAAGATGCCTCTGTCTAAGCTCTGCATTCCCGAGGCTAGCTCTGTGCACGATGTTCACAGCACAACTTGTGGAATATCAATCATTTTTATAACGTGACAGAGGAGCTCCGAGATTCGAGTTCCTGCCCACATCTGCTGGTTCTAAACATTTAACAAGTGGATGACCTGTGTGACAGCTTTGTCTCTCCAGCCTTGGCATTTTCACATGTAGAAATGACTCTAAACATTTTTGAGTTGCACTTTACTGACATGACATTTAGTTAAAAATAGTTTACTCAAAATCAATTATTAGTCATTCTACTAGCTGGTAGTTACAAGATGAGTACTGGCATATACAGCAACCTTAAATTCTGGCAAATTGAACTAGTCATATAATCTGTTTGCAATTTAGATGTCTCTGTTCAATTCCAGGTTTGCATAAGACTGATTTTGTCTTCTGTGCTCTTCTGATACAGTTAGCTATGCAGATTGGCTAAGCTAAGTAAAGGTAAATACTACCTCTTAGCTCACATAAACCATAAAGAGAACTCCAAAACCTAAGAAGACAAACAAAACCCAAGAAGACAAACAATGCAAGAAATACTGTTCTACTCTAAAAACTGGACCTGGAGTTTTCTATTTGGCTGAATTGTGTTTTTATGCCAAAAGTTTGGTGACTTTTACTGAGCTCTTGTTTTAAGAAAGCCTGCAAATCATTTTTTTATAAGGTAGCTGCTCTCAGAAATTTGTTCAGAAATAACAAAGGCAGTTAACTGCCCCACCCGCTATAACAAAGACATTTGTTAATGAAAAATAAATGAAATAAGAAACTTTTTTTTTTTTGTCTAGGATCCAAAGGGGAAATTAAGCATGTGGCTGATTCCAAAACATGCTCTGAAATTCTATTGATTTTTGAGACTTCAGCGTATGATTGAATCAAACACTCGTGTGAGGGCTTTGTTCTTTTGGGACTGAGAATTTGAAGACAGAGCTCTTTTTTTTCCTCCAAAAAAGCTATTAGTTTTCTTTCTTTCACACACAGTGTAACTGGGCATTTTAATTAATCTTTCATTGTAAGTAGCCTGCTCAAAGTGGCCATTAAACACACCTTTGCTATAAGAAGCTGTTCATATTTTTAAAACACAAAGGCATTCCCCTAGCTTATCTGTTATCACTTGGATGAATTTTAACATCTCTCTTCTAAGAGATGTGCTCTTCTAAGCCTGATGCTGCTGCAAACCTGTCAATAAACCAAAATGCTATGGGACAAATTTACCCCAGTTTCCAGGGGGTCACTAGTGCTTGCATAGCTCTTTGAAGGCAACAACTTCCCCCGGCTTCAAGGAATTTTGTAGTTGCTGGTGACCTTTGCACAGCCTGGGTGCTCCCAGGGCATGGGGCGTGCTAACTTGCAGCATATAGGTTATATAGATTCTGTTACTTAAGCACAGGAATTCAATCACTTTGGATACCCCAGTCTGCCCTTCAGCTGCTTTCTGGAAGGGCACAGATATCTCATGGGTCTTACAACTTTCAGCCATGGGCAGACAACTTGGGTATGTGCTGAATTGCATGCATCTGCCTTGCTTGAAGGAGTAAATGTATGTAGTCAAGGAATCCCTTACAGCGCAAAGGTGTAGATATGTCCCAACACCTGTAGGCAATTTAATGTAACTGGAGATGATAATAAAATATATTAAAAACAGTCCATTATCTTCACATCTTCAGGGAACTGATCTGAAGACCTAGCACCTGAAGATGCTGTCCCAGAAAAATATGTTCAGTAACCTGCTGCTCTTTTCAGTTCCCATTTATCAACTGTCTGCAAGCACTTAGTGAATTTAATTCCAGAAATGCAGAAATACTCAAATAGGGAACCTTCCCAGGCTTATCAGAAGCGTGAGCACTTTGTAATGCAGAGAGTGCAAAAGTGGGTGAGAAGCGAAGATTTTTTTTCTGCTGATGTTCTCATAAAATTCAAAGCAAATAACCTGCTTTATTTAAGTTATAGGTCTTGGCAGAACCTTGACCTGCAATTTCATAGGGACAAATACTCTGTATACCAGAGCTGAATACCATATACTAGCTGCTTCCTTTTCCAGCATGTAATGGCAACTGGCACTGCCTTACGAAGACTCTGAGCCTGTGTCTTGCACCCACCACATGTGGGCAGGCAGGTAGCTGTGCCTCAGAAAACTGTCCTAGGAGGAAACCTTCTGTCTTTATCAAGTCAAAGGGCTCCAGATCTAGCCTGACACTAAAGTAGACAGGTACGTGACCACCCTCCAGCTCCCTTCTCTTTGCCCTGGAGGAAGCAAACCCAGGTGTGGTCTGCTGGAATAAGCAATATGTGGGACTGATGATAGGCTATCCTCAGGGATTACCAGGGTAGGAAATTGGGTCTGCAGCACACCAGCCACCTCTGCTTGTCCTGGCTGCCTTCCTGCATCTGCTTTTGTGCATCATCCCTTGAGTCCCACATGATAGCACAGCTCTGCAAAGCTGGGCCAAGGAGTGCATCAGTCCTTGCTCCTTGGCTGGGCTCCCTAAGACCATTTCAGCCTGGCTGCATCATCTGACTGGGAAATATTTAGTATTCTCTTGTGCTTGTGAATCTGAAAATTATTATTAGTATTACAGTCGTCTGCCATGGGAGCAGAGGAACTGAGAGATGGTAGGGAAGTAACTAGGCATTTCATTCTGCAAAGTGCTTTACGACATCAGTGAAAGACCCATTCATGTTTAAAGACATAATGATACATCTGATTCCTAGGATCCCAGTAAAATCCTATCTACTTGTGGCAGCCATAAAAATATATGAGATTAAATTTAAAAGGGAGAATATAACTGGATAGGGTTATTTTTTTTCTGATGTTGAAAGGCCAATTGCTGTTGTGTTGCATACTGCAGAAACTCTCCCCACAAACAAAATCTTGTTCCTCTGCTCTAGAGACAGTCCTCCAATGATAAGAGTCATTGTCTAATATATTCATTGGGTTCAAAGTATAAGAACATATATTTGTATATGTCTATGTTATGTAACACTGAGGCCTACACCAAGACTCACTGACCAGAAAAATGTTCCTTGTTTTAGTTCAGAATGAAATGAAGTTCTGTTGTAAAATACAAAATAAAATGAAAACCATGAAAATCCCTTTTTCTCCTAAAAATAATAAAAATTGCCATTTTCCTCACCTTTTTTCTTGCTGCTTTCCCAGACAGATTCTGTTTTTCCTTTCGATAGAAAGAGACACTGTGTTTCAGCAGGGGAAGTACTTGAACCTGTGCGGTTCACTTGAGGAATCGTCAGCCAAAGCATCCTGGGAGCAATGTCCTGTGAGTGCTCAGCAATCCTCCAGTAACTGGACCATCGCTCTTAATCACCGTTTATTTACTCGCATCATAGATGCTCATTTCATATTACCTCCCACATCACTTGACCACTCGGTTCACTTATTGTCCTGGAACACTGGTAGTAAATCATAGAAACAATCACCTTATCTAAGACCCAAATGAGGTTTTCCTTCTTTTTTCTTTTTTCTTTTTTTTTTTTTTTTCCTCAAGTAAGGAAGACTTGATGGTCTCCAAAGCTTGTCTCTCTCTATCTACTTTGCTGCCGAAGTCGTCTCATGCTTGCACTTCTGCCACTTTGCTAGAGGAACAGCACATATATCTTCACAACCATTCTGCTGCTTTTCAAACACTCTTGCTTCTTTATTAAATTGAGCCTTTTCTATGTATTTTACTTCTTATTTCTTCTTTAATAAGCTCTTAGATCACTGATGTATGAGGTTGGAAGTACTGACAGAGAAACTTGTCTATGAACGTAAACTTCAGCTAGGTGGATCTCATGTAGATAACAAGCACTGTTGTGTAGCTTTTGTAGCGTGGCTTGAAATAGGTGTTTGTGGGTCAGGGAGGATATCATATGCTCCTCATCTCTCTCACTTGGTGTGGTTTCCCATGGCAGCTGTAGCCTCTCGTCATGTGTGGAATCAACCGACCTGAGGTTCATTGGTTACAGAGATTTTTCTTTCTTTCAAAGCATCAGGTTCCCTTTGAAGTGTGGCACTTGTCTGAGCTGTGCGTTGGTGCTGTCCCTTGGAGAAGCACCAGCCTCTAAGGAAATCTTATCCTAGCAGGGTTTAGGCAATATACTTTCAAAAAATGGATAGCAAGGATTTAAGCTACTTTTGCTTCTCAGAAGGAGCTGACTAGGGGGTTGAGGGAGCTGACTGGGCATTTAGAGATGCTCTGGAAGCCTGCAGAGGCAATCACAGTGCACATGGGTGCTTAAAACCCTCTGTAGATGTGACTGCAAGCCCAAACGATCACAGAGGGCCACTAATGATGTGTATCACATTTTCTGGAGAACATTGTAAAAGACCTGGAGATAGATATGCACAGTGCTGAGCACTCACAACTGAGGCAGAAGCTGAGTGAGACTGTGCTTTGAATATACATAAGGCCATAATTTAATTTAATTGCAAGTTTTCCTAAAAACACATCTGGAAAAAAATCTCAGCATGATAATTTCACTGGAAGTCCATACTCCTTGTTCTGAAGATTCTTTGTACAGTCCATAAGGTGATAAAGCAAACATCCTTCATATCTGAGACAGATTTCAGATTAATAAGCACAAATGAATTCTAGTTTTAGAAACTCATTCTGTATGAGCTTCTTAAGTGTAAAACTAGTGTTGGTATTAAGAAATTTAAAAATTGGCATCATGAAGGTACTCCTCTTATCATTGCTCAAAGATACTCTAGTAGAGAAAGATTTTTACTGTAATAAAAAGAATTTCAGAAGAGGCTGAGGTTATAACCATCAATTCTGAGAAGTCCATAAGTAATTCAAAAGATAATATAAGAATTTTGAAATTGTTGAATATTAACTTGCTAATAACATTAACTGATTCATTTTCTACAGCTCCAGTTTGAGCAATGGAGTAATTTGGCCATAAGTATTTTTATATAATTTTTACCTTACTGTATTTTTACTTCATATACACTTCTTATTGCTTGTTTCATATACAGTTTTGATTCCAGAAGGTCTGTGTGATTCTTTGGTAAATAGGAAACAGTTACATTTAGAAGGCCCTTTTTTTTTTAATGATTTTTAGGTCTTTGGTCTTGTCCTACAAGACTTCATGGAAATGCAATTATTTCCACCACCTTCAGTGAGGCCACTTAGTTGCTTAAAGGTGAGCATTTTCTTAAGTACTTTGCTGATTGAGCTTTTATAGCACTGGAAAGTATCAATTAAAATCAACCCTTGTCTCCCTTATGATCCAAAATATCTAAAGAAAGCAAACACTGTACAGAGCAGTTTGACCTTTAGAAAACATTTCGTAAGGCATTTTAATGAAATGCAAAGGGTACTTCTAAAATATATTAGCATTCATCAGCCACTGCTTCATCTATCAAAACACCGAAGTTAATTACAAACCAGAACAAGAAAACAGTTAAGAGGCTCTTTCTTCGGTTCTGCTGCTCCACCTGGAGCACGGTCCAGCAGATGGCACTGTTTGGAATAACTCGAGACCCTGCTAGCAATTCCTGCAGGTTGCGCCAAACCTTCCCGTTTCTCAGCTACTCGGAAGCCAGGCGCTTGCGCTGGTGCTCCTGGAGCTGATTCTTAATGCTGCAGCAAAACTGCTAATGTTACATATCTTCAGCTTTCTGACACTCACTATGGCAGAAAAAAGAAAGTGTTTGCATCGTCCCACACTAAAATTGAATTAATCTTGACATTTTCGCTACACTTTGTTAATGTAATTGGGAGTGTGTTGTTACCAAATAAAAATAATTGGTACCACATTGTGCAGTGGTAATTTTCTACCTGCTGCTTAAATCTGTCTCTTCACTTTGTAGCATCTCTTCCCCTTCGCACCCCCGTTAACTTTGCATTTTTCATCAAATTCATTGTAAAGCTCACTGTAAAATATCACTGAAAAAAAAAATCTCTGGCTGGTGTTAGTAACAAGAATTATCCTGTTATCCTGTGAGGCGCTTTGGGGAGAAGCTGTGTTGAATCCAACCCCTCTGTGTACGTCCTTGCTGATTTGCTTCTGCTGGGTACCGCAGAGATGCAGATAATCTATCTACAAAGGGACTGAGGGACTGAAATGCTTCACTTTCAAGGGCCCTCTTTCCCAGTAAGATTCTCCATCTTGATTTAGGAGCTCAGGCTTCCTGGAATGGCAAGTTCTTGGTTTCAAGCAGGACATGATGTTCACAGCAGTGGTAGGGAATGCTCCTTGTCAGTTTGTTTTTGCATTTTTTCAGTCATGAACCCTCTCCTGAATCTGATCCCTGAATCAGACCTATCATTTCTCATTAAAAAATGGGGATCTGGGGGGAGCAATTTTTGGCTGCTAGCTTTGGGCTGATCCCTGACCCTATCCTGATACCTGTGGAGGGAAATGTGGGTGCCTCCCACTGCTCCCTGGGATGTTGGGAGAGCAAATCTTTCTTTTGGACCAAATTCTCCTCACCTAAAAATTTGGTGCAATTTTTAAAATGTTTTCTATTAAGTGTTCATTGGCTTGTGGATTGGAAACCAAAGTTGGGGGAACAGCAGAATCCGTAGGCTGTTGTTTGGCCTATTATCTCGAAAACTCAGACCATCACCTATTTAAATAAATGACCCAAAAGTGGGACAACTAGGCTGGAAACATAACAGCACACAGCCTGGCTACAATTCCCATTGAAAGGCTGGGAAAGGCAGGTTAAGATCCCCTCAGTTTGCAAGTGTGGAAATGGATTCAGCATTCCCAGGAGGCATGCAGGTGCCTGAACCCTGGAGGTATCGGGAAGAAGTTTGGAGGTGGAGGATAGCAAGAGTCCTTCCTTGCAGGCAAGGGAATTCCTCCTTCCAAGCGAGAGCGGTGCTACCGGCAGCAGTGGAAACCAAGGTTCCATTAAAATCCTCAGATGTTTGGGCAGCAGATGAAGAGAAAATATCTCTTTGGAAAACCCATTTTCTCCATGTTTTTCTTTTTTGTCCTCTCTGTCAGCAAGCTCCAAGGGCAAGCACCAGGTGTGTGCTGTGCAAGCAGGACAGAGGCTCTGGAAGAAAGCAAAGCATTTCTTCTCCTGATCAGTTTAAGTCATGAAGGAGACCAAGGCATTGGAGTGAAATAATTCCTGCTTCAGAGAAACCCAGAGAGAAAATGCCCTTTCTGATTCAAAGGTTTGGACAGACTTTGGGGCCCTGAAAATTATATCTCTAACATGAGAAAGTAGTAACAACTTCTTTGATTCAGCCCTGCTTAATTATTTTGAATTCATGTCCTCTATCTTGATGATGCCGGTTAGACATGAAGGAGGGAAAGGGGGGATATTGTCTTTGTCAGCTGCGTCTACGGCACCTGCATGATCTGAAATGGATGTAGCATGGTATTAAGCAGAGAAAAAGAATAATCTAGGTACTTCTTTTCCTAATGCTTTCTACAGGCTCCAGAAACAAAACAAAAAACCCACACTCCTCATTCAGCACTCTTAACACCTGCAACATTTCTGTTTTCCAAACTTTGCATGGGAATTCTTCTTGGTGTTTTCCAAATGCTCACAGAACTGCTGGCTCCACACGCTGTGGGTCTCACTGTGCCCCTGGACACCGAAATCAGAGCCAGCCAGTGACCAGGAAATACTGTGTACCCTCCTGCCTTGTTTCTTCACTTTCCCCAGGCAAACAATTCCCTACATGCAAAATTTCAAGCAAATAAATGAATTTTGTTCTTTGCCATGTTCTTTGGTAAGTAGTTTAAGGCCATGTTTTCTGTATTTATAACGTGTGGCCTAAAATATAAACACTCTTTGTTTGTGTTCTGTTACTGTCTGCACCACTGAACGCTTTCAAGGATAGATGCTAACATAAAAGATGGCTTAGAAATTCAATGTAAAAAGGCAGGCAGTGCCAGTGGGGAATCAAGTACTCTACCAATAAGGACACAGAGCCTCCATTGACCAGGTTCAAAATGTAGTGCTTTTTAAAAAACATATTTAATGCAGGGCTGAAATTTATATATCATAAAGGAATAAAACAAAAACATCTTCCAGTCCTTTTCAGTGTTTGGTAGAAACTGTAGTCAGTGATTTAATTAAATATTGAGTTTTCTAAATTTGTAAAATATGATGCAATTTTGTCTGAAATTGAAAACAGAGACCTTTCTTGATAACCTGTTCTTTCTTTTATCTCTTTAGAAGAATATCACGACATTTTAAAGCTTACATCACTCTAAACATTAAAACATCCCTCATTCAGTCACTGAATTCTGCATGAAGTAGAATATCACATATGTTCATCATGTTTCTGGACCTGTGTGTCAGGGTCTCAAATATCCTTTTACATTTTGTGCATTTTTTGTAGTTTGAGTTTTCATGCTCATCGTGCATATACATCCAGTGGGTGTCTAGACTCTTTGGGTGACTGAAAAATGTGCTAAATAACCGAGTGCATTTGGAACCAGCTTTAAGGATGGAAATACTGGAGTAAAATGGCACTGAACATCAAACATATGAGAAGGCTGTTGCTTTGTGTCCACCTAAATTATTTTCCACTACTTCTGCAATAGGAGAAAAGTCGTTTTACCCATGAACATGCCCCTTTCAATGAAGTGTTTGGTGAATATATAGCTGAACAGTTTGCTGACACAAGCCTACTGAAGAAGTGCAGAAGAGAGGGAAAAATAACAGGAAGTTATGAACACGGGCAGGTAAATGTTGGAGTTTGGATGTAACGTCTCAGAAAAAAATTTCCCTGGCAACAACATCCTGAAGTGCAAGTGTGGAGAGAAAGGGACCCCATGCTGGGTTTAAACCAGCATGAACGGGACATTCCCAATTGGGGCTAATCAGTGCCAGGGAACCTGCTTAGAGTTCATCTGTAGCAGCTGATGAGCAGCCTGCCTGTCACACGCTGCTCACTGGAGCTGCTTGGTGAATAATTCTGAGTGTCCAAAAGGGGCTCTACTCAGATCTCTTGGAAGTCTTCCCCCGGCTTTGCTTCAGCAAGGATATGACCTTCAAATCATGTACCGCTGGCAGGCAATTCTCAGATAATGGGAGAAGTTGAATTAGTTATTGCTTTCTTTTTCTTTTTTTTTGTTCCAACCAGCAGGATGGAGTCATTGTATATCCTCCACTTTGGAGGATAAAAAAGAGTTACGTCAGTGGTCCCTCACTACACTGACTTCTTACCTGAATCCCTTACAGACTCCAGCTCTTGTTTTGTCTCTTAGGAGGTCAGAAGAGGTAACAGAATAAAGAGAAAAAAAAAGGAGATCAAATGCGAAAACTGAAGCATGAATGAAGTGGTGCCCTGGCAGAGCTAGCCTGGTATCTCTGTTGCCCCTTGCAGATGTGTGCGGCCTTCGTGCAGGGCTGCAGCGTGATGTCAGTCCCAAACACGCTCACGATGGGAACTGCATGAACGGTGCCAAATCGCAGCACTGTGCATCCCCACACTTGATAATTCAACAACAGCTAATGGCTCTCTGACTCCTCCTTTTTTTTTTTTTTTTTGGCACTTCACCAGCTACTTGACTGAGATACTTTTAAAAGTGCTGGTAGAGGAGTCTGGCTTTTCTCAGTATCCCATTGCATTTCAGCATTTTGTTAACAGCCTCCTGAGGCAGCCTATTGATGCTGAAAACAGAAGAGCAACTCAGGAAGCAAACAGACAAACTAGATATTAAAACCAATTTCAAAATGCATGTTATAGTTTGGAAAGCTACAGCTGCTCTTGAGTATGGTGCAGGGATTGTTGCAAAATGATATAGCAACTCAAAGGGTGAAGAAAATTCACTCTTTAAAATCCAGCCCTGGTTACTACAAATGATTAGATTTTTTTTTTTAACCAGCTGGTGACTGTTGGCTGTTTCAGTTTATTTCTTATGAAATATACATGATGGGCAGTGTTTTTTATTCTGCATTCATTAGTGTAAGATGAAAGAGAGGAAATACTTCCCTGTTGGCATTTCTAATAAAGTGGTAAATATTGTTGAATGCAAGAATAAAGCACATGAATTTGATTTTTCCTGCTGGAGCTTTCTGATGCAGAATCAAACCCACTCAGCAGCTGAATTATTGATGAAGGTTGCTGTTTTCAACATTACTGCATTGCCTGTGATATGGTAAACATAACTAAGTTTACCACAGGTTCTCATCCTGACTGCTGTCCAAATTTTACCCTTAATTGGCCATTTGTGACTGCTATTAACTTAGGAAAGATGCACATACACGGCTCTGTAGGAAATAACTGGGAACAGTTTATTTTTGTCCTAGATACACCATGGATGTTGAGTATGAAAATTTGTATGAAACGATTTGTTTTGTCATTCTTAAATGTCAATTCTTCCTATAGTTTCTAATCAACATCTGATTTGAACTGAGCACCTGTTCACAGCACGGCAAAGGATCAAAGTAACTCACTCCCATTGTCTGCCTTCCCCACCTTCTAATCCTATGATGCAGTTATTTGAGGTGTAGGTGCAGTATCTGTCTTCCATAGTCTGGCAAAATTCAGATTTTTTACATGTCTCACATTATGTTTAACAAAGTAATTTGCCCTGACAGTGCCAAAAGAGAGGTTTTTTTTTTCCCAGCAATGCCTTTGCAAACACACATAGCAAGAGGAAATCCGAATGTTTGCAGCTGTACTTCAGCTGTACTTCAAGATACAACATGAAATGAATGAGGTTTGCACTGACCACTAACAGTGAAACTCACTGTACGTTTTGCATAAAGGATTGCATCCTCATGACGAGCAGCACTTCACATTATCATCCTGTTTCGGAGTACAGCTTTGCCACAACTTTCTGCTAAACTCTCTGCACTGGCTTCCATGAGGATTGTCTTGTTTCGCTCCAGGCCAAAGTCCATCCTAGAGTGAGTTTATAGAGAAAAATGACATAAATATTCTTCTTGCTGTTTTAAATAGCAGGGAAGAATTTTTTAAAAAGTCAGGCTTGCAGTTGATGAATGAAACATGGCTCAACATGATGCCATTCAACAAGGGAAGCTGTGGAATAATTAAAATTTTCTTACTCATGGGCTTTGTATACTGGTAGGAACTCTTGGTCACATTGCTATAAGTGTTGAAATCTATTGTAAAACTGTGAGAATAATATGGAACATAAGAAGTAACTGTCATTAAAATTGGTAATAAATTGTTCTTGTTAGAGGAATACAAGGACATTTATTAGGTGGTATTGCTGCCATGGGAGACATTTCTTTCTCTTTCTCCCTCTCCAAGCTCATCAAGGGGCAAAGACTGGGAAAAGGAGAGTAATGTTGCTTTGTGCGGAGTTTGTGGAAGGTATCAGCAGTAAAAACACACCATAGGTTAAAATAATAGGTCTTTAGAAAGCTTTCAAAGAGAGAGGCACTAGCGGAATTAGAAAAAAATAGAAAGTTGCATGTAATGACAACAAGTTGGTTTTCAGTAGACTCCCATGTGCTTCTGAAACCTAAGTTTAATGTGCTATGGAGCCTCAGCTGAGAGAACAATTGTCGTTATCAGGACAGCTGTTTCAGCAAGAAGTGCTTTGGAGATTCCTCTGAGCCATTTTTTTCACTTTTGTTTTTAATTTGACATAAGACTCTGGCTGGATGCCGTAATTGCAGAAGAGATTGTGTTGTGTCACCACCTCAAGGAGCTATTAACTCAGACAGCCAAGCTGCTAAAGGTACCCTGCAAACCTTTTTCACAAAATTCAGTCAACTTATCAGCACATTGAACAGACTGAATGAGGATGGCAGCATGACATGAGCATGTGTTTAAAATTAGCAATGGACCTGGGTGATTAGCTCTGGATGCTCCTTCAGGCATGCCTCACTGGTATTAGATAATGCCATCTTTCCCTCTTATTTATTTATTTATTTTTAATGATTACATTCCCATAAACCATGCTTATTCTGCCTTTTTAAATATGGCCTCTGAGTTTTCTTCCTGTTATCAGCAGCTCAGTGGTTGGAAACATTCTATATGCTTATTACTCAGTTGAGTTATTACTTAGTGATCTTTTCTGCACACTAGTATGTGCTGGCAGGGATATTTATCAGTTTATCTAGTATACACCTATGCAACAAATGCTCCTAGCAACCTTTAAAAATATTATAATAACAAAATGGGTATCAGCAACCCCAAGATCAAATAACCAAATAGAAAGACTTTGAAAACAATCATTCACTATTGTCATTTTTAAAAAGCCCGATGTCTTCATCAGAGTTTTGAGAACAAAAGGATGAATCCAGACAGAAAGGATTCTTTACTTTATGAGCTTTGGGTGAAACTGAGGACAATGTGATTTGTTTTAACTGTAATAATCGATTCAAATTAATATGATTGTGAGATCTGAAGAATCACTTTTTGTAACAACTTTTTACACCCTTTCCTAGACAAGATCAGATTATAGCTAGTCTTCCTATGGTATCATATATCATGACACTGAAGAGTACTGACAAACCTCTTGGGCTTTTTTTTTTGGCCTATTAGAACTCCAAATCCTTGTCTGGCCTCAGAATATCCATTGCACTGATATTTAATATGTACTATCTAATTTAAATGGATAGAAGCATTAAGTAGATTTTTATTATTGTTCAATTTCAGCCCAGAGTAGGTTGGCACAAGTTCAGGATTACTTTTCTTCTAAATAGTGTCAATGGTGGTATAGAACATAGTCACATCTAGCACAAGCCCTGTTTCACAAGTATTACGACTACAAGGCTTACAGTGACTAGGAGTGAATACACTTTTTATTTCTCTAACAGATTAATAACTTTTTTAAAGAGGTAGATTATTTGTGTTAGAGAGAAAAACTTGAAATAGTAGATAGTTGCCTGTTAAAATATCAAGAAGTGTAGATCTCTTGTTGCCAATAGCTACTGATGGTCATCACAGATTAAGAAGGATATCAATCCCACCTGTCTGATGTAAGAGTTTTGCTGGGCAAATTATTTTACAAGCATTACCAGCAAACATTCCTGGGTCTTTCCAGCAGACTGGCAAGACTGTTTATTCTGCTGTAGCTGTAGCCCATGTTATAGTGTTAGTGTTATGTGTGATGACTCTGTGTGTCATTAATAAAAAGGCTGTCCCTGCTGTCCTGGATAGTTCCCTTTTTTCCTTTTCTCCCTTTTCTCTCTTCTGGAGAGAAACTTTTAATGCTCTCTAATTTCTCATTTTTTTTTCTCCCTCAGATCACTAAACAAAGTATTTATAAATGCTGTCTGTGCTTTCTTTAGATTTCCTTCTGTTCCATCCTAGGTCCTCTCCAATTCACCTTCTGCCTCTCCAGCACTGCTCAAACAGCACCTGACCACATCTCTCATGAATAAGCAAAATAAATGAATAACAAATCCAGAATTGTGACCACTCTAATTTACTCCAGGAATTCCATGGCCATGGCATTAATCCAGAGCTGGAAGGAAGCATGAATAGTTTAATGTGACCTGAATCTCTTTCCCCTTTTAGATATTCTGCATGAAGCCTCAGACAAAATAATCACAGGTTGCCAACTTAAACCTTCAGTCTAAATGGCTCTGTCCACTCATTGCTCTTTTGGTGTGTGGAAACTTAAGGGCTTTAGGAGAGCTGGGAAAGACCTGGCTACTGCATGAAAAGCATATGGACTCTGTCAAATCCTTTGTCTTCATCAAGCTGTGGCTTTGTTTGTTTATAAATGGAGTGAAAGCAATGTACACTATGTGTGAGTTTGACCAAAGTGACTCTCCAGATGTGGTGTCAGTTCAGGAAGCAGAGGAATTTAAACAAAACAGGTGATAAAAGCAGGATATCTAGGTGGTTTGGGAAGAGAATGAAGAGGAGTGATTTACTTCTGCATTAATGACTGTATATGAGAGTGCTCTACAGGAGAGACAAATAGTTAAGTGCTCACCACTGTGCATTTTGTATTTAAGTGTTTTCATTTTGGCAGACAGAAATAAGAACATGTCTGAGCAAAGAGAAAGAGAATTGACTGTGACTAAGAAAGAAAATCAGATTGAAGACTGAAAAATGACAAATCGGTGAGAACATGATTGTAAAAATCCCAGCCCCCTAGAGAGCCAACTAATTCATGGTCGTAGCCTCCTGCAAGATGTTATTCTTTGTACAGAGTTTAATTTGCAAATCATCTTTCTTTCTCTGCTGAAGTCCTGCAGTGTAACCCTCAGTGCCATCAATAACAAATGTGGTAATGTGTCACACGTTCAATGCAGTCACGACATACACAATAAAACATCAGTTCTCCGACAGTTTTACAAGATACAAATTATATCAGCTTGCAGTTAAGGCTGAGACTACATAGGAATATTTTAGGAAAAAAAAAAGACATTAGATGATGTAGTTATCCCTGAGCCAAATATTAGAAATTGAGAAAACTCACATTTCAGTTTCTGTGTAAAAGACATCTGGATGTGTTAAGATATGGCAAGTTACTTTGCCCTCTTGCAATAACAAACCTCAAATGTATTAAGTATAAATGGAGGAGCTAGTAGCACTGAATGCTATGTTCAGAGGCAGGTTATTAGGCTTGAAATGAAACAGCTGGGCCTACATACAGACAACTTGCAAGAAACAGGTTACTTTTCTGAACTGAGGCAAGCTAAGCATGATTTGCAAAAAATCTTTTCTGTGTCCTGCTTGCTCCCTTTGACATGCAAAGATTAAACACTTGTTTGTAAATTGATAGGCAAACACAGTTCTGATAGCCCTTCCCATCTTCCCATCTTAAAAATGATTTATGCCATTTTGCCTGTGTGTTATGCAGGAGAGAGAGAGAGAGACAAAGAGACTATTTTGCTATTTGTTTTATTCATGCAGTTTTGTCTCTGAGAGAATGACAAAATATATTAATCAGAATTTTTTATGCAAGCTCCTGACAGGCCACAAGATACTCTGAAAGGAATCAATAACAGGAGGAGGAAGTTATTTCAATTTTGTACGTTAAAGTGCTTTTTTTTTTTTTCCCCTGCCTATAGATATACTGTTAGTTACTGGTCTAAACATTTTAGAACATGTTGTCTAAAGATAAAAAGATGTGACTATCAGCAGGTACGTGGCTAGCAAACAAAGTATGGCTTCCCGTTAATGTATCCTCTGAAAAAAGAAAATGGTGTGACATATAGTTGGAAAAGCTGTCATTATTCTTAGGTTTTCTGGATTAAGGCAGTTGTTTCTTCTGCCCAATTCTGGTACTCCTCTGCATGCTAAAGCAGAGTTAGCTAGAGCTGCGCGCACAGATGTCAGGACTTGTAGACAGTCTTGCATTTCCTCTGGCTCAGTAGAAGGAATGCCTCCTATGTACCTCCAGAGCAGAGATATCATGGGTAGGTCTTAATCAGTCTTATGCTCTAGACCTGAATTTAGATATGGACATGCAGTTGTTTACACACAAACTAAAGGCACGGTTCTGTTGCCTAAACACAGGTGAGGGGTCCCAGGTAGCCCTCTTGGTATCCAGTGATTTCCTTGACATCCAGAGGGGTATGGTTCTGCAGCAGGACCTGCTGCTTCTGGCAGCCCCACGGGAAGGTCTAGGGTAAAACACTGCAAATAGAGTAAGGTGACTATGCTTGGGTGACCAAACCAAGTCTTAAAATACCAACAACCAAAACAGCAGTTTTGAATCCCTGTATACATGAATACACTTGCATGCAAATGCCCCAGTTTAAGTGATTTTGTCTTGAACTGAACCACACCTGCAGTCTGACTCCAAGTGAGCTAACCTGGCCAAGCTATTCAGATAGGAAGGCTCAGCAACTTCTGCATCTTGCTCTACTCTGTGTTATACACATGCTTGGAAAGATCTATCTTTGTTTCGTTCAGGACTAGATTTTACTTTCTTCCTTGTATTAGGTAGCTCCCTGCTGTGCAAATGCCCCCCCACAAAGTCAGTAAGACTTCTTGTAGGATGAGGTATTCCTGCAGGATTAGAAAGGTTTCCTATTTCAAGGAAAATACTATCTGTTTATGAGAATTAGGGTAGGCTGAAAAGAGCAGTGGTTGCTACGAAAAGGTAGATATCTGCAAAGATATTCCACATATTCTTGTCACACTCATCCTGATTGCTGAAGCAGGTGAAGATTGGTGAAGCAGGAAACCCAGGCAGTGTGTGCTGCTTGTTCCCAGCTAATAGCAGAGGCTCTTCTGGTTTTGAGCTCATGTTCACGTGTGTTCAAAGCAAGCTTGATGAAAAGGTTCAGGTTGATCATTCAGATTGATGAGGGTAGGGCTCTCATCCCTTTTATGAGGGAATGTGTGTCTGAACTGAAGTCTAAAAGCAAATGGCATAAAATAACTAGATTCTTTGATTTGCTGAAAACCTATGATTTGATTAAAATGTAAACTTAGTAAGTTTTGAGAGTTGCTGGATTTCAGCTTCATGAAATACAGCTGTGATATTTCATATACTCTAGGTGATTACTGAGTGATAATAATGAGCTGAGACTATTAATTTTTTTTCTTTATAAGATTGCATCCCTTTTAATTCTTTTGCTTTCTATACCATTTGTTCATGATTTTGTTTTTTTAAAAAAAAGAAAGCCTGACCTACTGGGCAGTACTGTTGCTTTCTACCTGTACTCTCTACTGAACTGGGTTGTGATTTAGACTGTACAGGAGTTAGTCTGTCCTGAGAGCCTTTATTCACCTCCAGACATGTAGCAGAAAGGTGCTTACCTCTTCTGAAAGGAGGTCTAGTAATCTCTTATAGGATGGAAATAAGTACCTGTCTTTTGGAAAGCTAATAGCTGTCTCTGAGATGTCCTTTATTTATACAAAGCTTCCTACTTTTGTGATTCCTAGGAAAAGCAATGTTTTCTGTGAATGGCTATGAACCAGATGGGGAAAGTGGTAGAGCAGTGGTAGGAAAAAAATTCCTACTTTATTTTGTGTAAGACAATGTTATTTTACCCTCAGACATGTGTACATTTCTGAACTGACTCTATTCAATCCTTGTAAAAATGCAATCCCATGAATATTTGTCACCATGCCAATTATCTGGATGCAGTTCTTCAGAGTTTCCCAAATGACGCATAGATACAGGCTTGGCAAGTGCCTGAGCAACCTGATGAATAGTGCATTGATCCAAACCTAAGCATATACTGTTGCTAAATACAGATTCTGAATATTTAGTTCTGGATTACATTTACTTCAATCTAGAGAGGATAGATCTAGTTGTGTGTGGGGGTTCTATATCTTACACAATGCTTATTTTGAAGTGTAATGACAAAAGGGTGTCAAATTCTTTTAAAAATCTATCATCTAAAGTGTCAAATTTCTAAAATTGTGTGGTAACTCACAATTCAGAATAATACTCTTTGCTACTAATGATTGCACTTAAGGATTTTGTGGCTTGCGGGAGCCTTGAAAAGTTCAAATACTCATCACAACGTTTGGCTTTAGGCCACTCATCTTTTGCCATCCGCTGCTTTCAGTATGGGGAAAAGGCAGACTGAACTTTCCCATTCACATAGAAATCATGAGTCCAATCCCCTTCATGTTAGAGCAGAAATATTTTCCATGTAGAGCACTTCTAAACTAACTGGCCATCAACAGTAACATATTTGTTGTGTCATTTTAAAGCTCTCTTCATCTGATTACATGAAGCATTCAGCAAAAGAGGAAAGCTGTCCTATTACTACAGATGTACTTCAGCAGCAATTCTTAATGACGCTTACATCGCTTCTCCCACTGAATTCAATGGTGCCAAGCATCTAGACACACGGAAAAGTGAGATTTGGCAACTGAAGCCGACAGGTAAATACTGGCACTTATTGAAAATGCATATTTGTTAGAAGGTCTGGTTAATCCCATGTCCCATATTTAAATCTCACTGGTATGCTGGGTTTTGCAGGGCAGGATAGCATCATTTAATAAAGGATGCCTGAAGACTACTTACTACTTGCATTCTTTTTCTGGATAGTTTTGTACTGCAAGTATCCAAACCTTTTTGTATGAATACTTCGTGAAGCCAAATTTGCAAGAATTTTGTATTCAAGTGATTTAATTCTATCAACTTGAATTCATTAGTGCTTTTTTTGCCTATGTAGGAAATACAGTTCACACTCACACAGATGGTTTTGGACATGCAAAAGAAAGCTAACAAAATGCTTGCTGCAATTCATCTTAATTTATCCCTTTGCCTAGAGCAAAGCAAGGAGGTTGCAAATTGTCTCACACAGTGCTGAAGGAAAGATTTGCCACTATCGTGACCAGCTTGGCCACAACTTGGACTAGGAGCCATGTCCCAGAAAACTATTAGGTGCCATGTTCCCAAAATGGGCCCTGGTAGCCTGTTTGAAGACTGATTACCTTGGTACAGTGAGTGGGAATCCTGAACAACCCCAGACAGTGAGGGTCTGGCCAACAGCCTACCAGGTAGGACTGTCCTCTGCTTCCAAGAGCTCTGCTGTCTTCTCTGGAAGTTCCTAGGATACAACTGCTGAAAGGAAATGTCCATGACCATTTTTATTTTAAACAGAGCAAGGTGTCGTGGTTTTATAATGCAACCAGAGGGAAAATTTTCCCTCTTCCTCCAGGCAAGACACTGTGTATACTGCTGCCATCTGCAATGTCATGCACAGAAGTTCAATCAATCACTTTTCTCTGATGGGGGTTCAAAACCTCATTCTCTGTCTTCAAGGGAAACAGCCACAGACTATATGTTATGTTAGTTTCCAATAAAAATAATAATAAAAAACCCTTTTATTCTTTCTAGGAAAATACAGTGCATCATCCTGTGCCCAAATAAACCTCAAAGTAAGGTAAGTGCTCAGTTTAACTCTAGTGTGGTGGTGGTTTCCTTTCACTATTCTGGTATTGCCAAAGGAGCCATGGAGAAAATAAACCCTCCATGCCATTTTGAAATGGCTTCTGAGGTAATGATGGGCAAGGAACGGGAATGTATTTCTGAACACATTTAAATAAATAGTTAACTTTTTTTTTTCATGTCTTAAATGAATTAGTTACTGAACTTAAACTGGAAGGAATTTGTGTGGCATCAGCAGTGGACGTAGTGAAATAGGCATTTTGATGCTTTTTTTTTTAAATCTGAAATCCACCAGAGCCAGAGGAAAATGAGCAACTATAACGTAAGAAACACTCACGTGGGTCAGACCAGGGTCCATGCATAGTGTGGACTGGAGCTCAGTCTCCCTGTTGTCCCCAGGTTCCTCAGGTGTCCAGAACGGTGGTATTAGGTATTTCAATGGGTACATCCTGCCTAGTGCTTTTCGTGTCCTTTTATGGATTTGTTGTCCATGGATTTGTCTAATATCTTTTGAACCTGCTCATAGTATCTGCCTCCACTGGCAGCAGCTTCCCGAAGTCCACTATCACCTATGAACCGAGGTTTTCCTGAATTCATACAGAGGTTAAGCACGTGGTGACTTGCTCAGCTCTGACGAGTGAGTGACACTGCCGACACGAGGCTTAGGCTTCCTGGGGGCGCTGGTTCCAGCAAGTAAAGCGCAGATGGACGGTCACTGCCTGTAAAGCCGCTCAGCTGTGGGGCGGCAGCTGGGGTTGTAGTTTTGTTTGGAGTCTAATTTCTGCCTTCCAACATTCGATCTCTCTCAACTCAAGAGCAGTTTCTCTCTGCTCAGTTTACTCTCTTGAAAGGCAATAAGGTGTTTCCAGTTTTTCTGTCATCATGGGGTCAATGAAAACTTCCAAACACAGATGATCAATAAAGCCTCTAGTTTTACTGGTATGGACCATAGCATGGGAGAGAGAAAGAGAAATAGTTGTAATCAATACACTGTTAATCATGCCTTACTCCCTATGCACCTTCCTGCAGCTATCTCATACTGCTCTTTGTGTTTATGGACACTGGAAAACAGAGGGCAGAATTTAGCTTAAAACATACGACTAACTCACTATTCCTTTTTTTATTATTTCATTTTTGTCTGACTGAAATGAAATCAGCATGCAAATGGCATTCTATGTTTTATTTTTTGCACTGACAGCCTAGCTACACAAAAAATATTATGACCTGCTGCTGCCAAATGCAACTGAATGAATTATTCCGAAGCACTCCTGAGCCTGTCTTTGTCACAGTCTCCTATTTCAGTCCCTGTCATGCACCGTGCCTATCATTCATTTTAGTTGATGGGTTGAGGGCAGAAAGGTTTCTCTCTTCTTGTTCTCTGGAGAATTTTGTCTTGGCTGTCTCACCTTCAATCACTGCTAATAGCTCTGCTGGCACAAACTCAGAAAGGGACTGGGAGAAGACAATGAAAATATTTCACAGACTGTTGTATATTTTAATAGCTAGTTTTAAAAAATGAATTTGCTGGAATAGACGAAAATGAAGATTGCTTGGAGACAATTCTTTTACAAGCCTTTTAATTCATTTTAAAATTATTATTAATCTTTAATCCCCTTCTATCCTTGCTACGTTTTTTCCCCTCTGAACTACCATAAAAATTGGGTTTGCTTTGATTAACTAATGACCATCTCGTGAATATATTGAGATGATTTACTGTCCAGCTAGCGCAGTGTCAGAGGAAAGAACAAAATAGCTCTAGAGCTTAATTATTCTGTTTCTTTAGGATGGGATGCCTGTGGTAGACTGCAAATGGTAGACTACTGCCTCTGCCTTACTATTTAACTGCATTGTAAGTGGTGCTTGTGGCAATATTTTGTCACTGCAGTGATGTCCTGCCAAAGTCATTATAAAAGAGTGTAACAAACCTCAGCATTTTGACAGGAACAGGATAGATATCCAAAATAAGGGTATAACGGGTGTGCTGTTCTTAAGGTTTTTAGACCTTATTTACTATAGCTACTGTGCAAGGGGATCTCAGATCTGGCTTTCTGTCCTCTTTGTGCCACTAAATAACTGCCTGAACAGAATGAGGACCTAGTCCATTTTTTGAGAAATAAAGTATCTTGGAAGGATTTAGTTTAGAGCATGTTTTTTTTTTTTTTTTCAGACAACTGTAAGCACATGAAGCTATACATGCATTTAGGCATATTTAGGCAAATATATTCTTTTTTATAGTAATCTTTTTTTCCAATATATTCTTCGTTAGGTTACATTCAACTATGAAAATAAGTATCAAGAGATCAAACATCAGTAAACACAGAGGTCTCTTTCCATCAGTAGTATGAATCACCATTTGCTTTGTGTTGTGCTCATCTCTATATACGTGGGGATCTGTGCTTCCAGGTAGCAACAGAAGAAGTTGCAGCTCTTTTGGATCAAAGATGGACAATCTCTGTCGATATTAGTATTTCATTTTTTTTGTAAATCTACGTGACATTCTTCTTCCTTTTAGTTGTGCAAAGGCTGGAGGATAAGGGTGCTACTGAATTACCTGAGTAAGACAAGAGAAATACAGTTGCCATTCCTGGCTCTACTGCAGAACTTCCTTGGTAAATCAGGACTCCTACAAGATTCAGCTTTTAGGCACAGGGTCCTGAAAAGTGGTCAAAGACTCTCTTTCCTCCTGCTCCTATGCTGTCACAGTCTCAGTGCAGTGTGCCTGTGATGATTGTCTTCTTGGTAGGCACAATGAAAATAAAGCATGGATCTGCACTCTTTCCAGAGTGGTATGTAAAATTGAAATCTACATTGAGGGGATTTTGTTAAAGAATCAGTAACTTAATAATTAATTACAAAAGATGCTCTTAAGATTCTATCAGCTGCTTAATTACTAACAATCTATCTGTCTCATTTTGTCATATTTTCTTACAGTCTATCTGATTGCTTCAAAAGAAATCAGAATCTGTATGTTGAAACGTTTTTAAAGTCACTGATTGAAGTGTTACCTTTTCATGCTTCATTTTTTTCCTAGATTACAAGATTAGGATTCATTTGGGAAGAAAATAGGACATTTTTATGCTAGACTTGATAAAATCATTGTCTGCAACTGTCAAGGCAAAAATGACTTGAAGACAGATCATCCTGTTATAGGAGACTTGCTTCAGCAGTCTGGAACTTATAACCAATTTAGGTATGTCAAGGCTTTAAACAGCCTCTTCAGTCAAGGCAAGGTGTGAAGTGTTAAATTAAGCGTGTTTTATCCATTTTTAATGATCAAAATTTTTTAATTAGTTTCAGAAATGAGCAGAAAAAATACATTAAACATTGCAGTTGAATTTAGGGATTAAATTGTCACTTAATGAATGGAAGTGTTAACTGAACCCTCCTCACTCATGTCATTGCTCTCCAAGGGAACTTGCTAGTAAGGCTGCAGGTGTCACCGAAAGCATCACTCCAGGAGACCCCCGTCTCGGGCTGCTGAGGGATGCTCAGGAGAGGAGCCCAAAGCCACCCTGACACGCATGTGGTATGGCAACAGGTCCTCATCGTCCTCTCCTCCTTCTGCAGGTCCCCTCACGTCACGCCATGCTGAACGCATGCTGCTGTAGGCAGAGCAGAGCTCCTGCTGTGTGAACAAAGTGCCCTGACTTGACTGTCATGTAGGTTTTACCCACAGTGTGTACTGTTTTGATGGCACTTGTTATGCTTCCTTTGGATTGCTTGCGCTTGTTATGCTTCCTTTGGATTGCTTGCAAAAAGAATTTTTTTTTTTAATTAAGAAAATGCAGATGAATTAACCTCATTTTCTGGGCTTTAGTACCAGCTCTGTCTTTGGAAAGACAGAGTAGCATTTTTATTTTGACTTCCAAAAATCTACTGTTTGATTAATGCAGGAAAATGTGGGTTCTGCTGGTATGAATAATGAAAAGTAGTGTCTGAGTCTGTGTTTACCTAGACCTATCAGTCATGAAATTGCTGTGTCTTGTCTCGTGCTCATCTAAGAGAATTTCAGTCAGAGCAGGACAAGCAGAGGTTACAATCTCTAGAAAGTGCCAGACCATCAATTTTAGCGTGTTCCATTCCCCTCAGTCCCAGCATTTCTAGTCTCATTAATAGTATTGTGACCATTCCAACTTTCATGGACTTTATAACTGAAACTATACAGCTGGACAAATTTATACTTCCAGCCATGGACAATGTTACTTGTATTCTGACTCCATCGGAAGGGGCTTGAAGTGAGTTATTCTTGTCCTTTTCCATTAAGTATTCTTCTACTTAGTAGCATAAATGTAATTAACATTGTGGGCCTCATGACTCTTTTTAACGGAATTAGATCTCATGACTCACTTGGGTATTATCTGAAGAAAGTCTCCCTATGCAAAATAACTCAATCACTAAGATTGCTATCTGGAAACTTGCCAAGATATTAGGACCCAAAGCACTTAATCTGATTCAGGGTCATCTTTAATATTTTTCAAGCATAAGCACGAACCAATTTGAAACATCTTCCTCTCCAAAAAAAGAAGCAAAGAATTTATTTTAGGCACACTCTGTACTCCAAGATATCTTACAATGTTATTGATCCTTTTAAAGTAATTACATTTAATTCTAAAGCTTTTTGCAAAATTTCAGATGAAAAAATAACACATAGAAATCATGGCAAAATATAGGGAACAGAGTCGGTCACAGTGCATCAGAGACTGAGATTACAGAGAGTTTCAGTGGTTTAGTCTTTTCCCTTCTTTTTTCTCCCTTGATCCCAAGACTGAGTAAAAGAATTGGGTCAGACTAAATATCCATTTTCCTATCTGCAACATCATCCTATTCAGTAGCCAAGACTTAGGGAAAGATGACAGGAAATAGCAACTTTTCTTTTTGCATGTCCTCCCAGCTTCTGAGCAGAGGTAGTAGTGAGACTTCTTGACCTAAAGGTTGCTCGTATTTAAAAACTCTTAGTGGATTAATCTTCCATGAACAACCATTTTATTTGCCTCTTTAAGCTTTTATGACATTCAAAACGTAACTATGTGCTCTGTCAAAATATGCCCATTCTCTTGGTTTGAAATCTTATCTGAAACCCCTATCTGATTATTTAATGAATATTTCTTAGTTATTTTGTTGTACATAATGGTTTGCATTCCACTCTTACGTGCTTTTCATGATTTTTTGAACATGGTACCCCACAGCTTCACCAAGATTCAAGAACTGTAGTGTAACTAGACATTTCTGAAGGATGAGCAACCAATATGTCATCCAAGACTTCGAAAACCTACCAGACTAGTACCAGGCTATAGCTGTTGCAGAAACCTTGTTATCTTTCAGGCAAAAACTTTAGACTTGCTTTTGATTAAATTTTGCTGTTTGACATTTACCAATGAGTATTTTCAGTCCAAACAAGGATGAGGTAGAAGAAAACTGCCTGAGCTATAGAATCTGGCAGAGGTGAAGCAGGAAGAAGGAAGAGGAAATTCCCTCTACTCAGAGACCCAGGAACATCTTTTGAGCCTGGTAATGTTTTTTAATAACTGTGTTCCTAAAGTGAATCATTGATATTTGTCTTGAGATACTTACCTGCAAGAGGCCTATTTTATTTATTGTACTGAGTTAAAAGGCCATAGGGATAAAGAGCGAATGTGCCTCCTTTTTGTACTATTGCAGAGCCATGCCACATTTATTCTGTGACTGATGAGGGTCGGTCTATAGAAATGTTTAGGAATATTTAGAATGCCTATAAATGCTTAGAGAAAAAAAAGTAGAAATACTTTTTTTTTCTGCAGAATTATTTCTATGATTTACTCAATTTCCTGGCTGATTGCTAGAGAGCTGCTATTTGCCCTCTGCAAAAGGATCAGAGAACTATTAATAATTAAATTAGCACAATGAATTGATACCAAAAATAATTTCCAACAAGTTTAAAGTTTCTTATGCTGAGAAATGTCATCTTTTATATTTGTTCTAGCCTGACAGAGACAAATTCATCTTCGTTTACAGTCAATCACTATATATAATAAATTGTAAAAATCATAACAGTGAACCTTGGTTCCTCTGAAAAAAAAGTTGTGGGATATGACACAGAAGTCTGTAAAAGTTCAATGGCTATAAAATGATGTAATAATAATTATTCAGTAATTATGCAAGATCCCTTAACTGCCAAAATAATTTTGTTGTGCATTGGTACCAAAACTGTATCATACCTTAGAAGGGCTGTATATATTCAGCAAAACTTCCTAGAGAAACTGTTTTCTTAGGGCTTGACTTAGGCAAAAACTGAATGAGCACTATTTTTTAAATATGTCATTTCAAGAAAACACTGACTTCTGCCCATTATACTCATTGTAGAATATATGTGTAATGGACGTGCTACAGCAGCAGAGATTTGAAATAAGGGCTGTCCAGCAAACTTAGATGTTAGATCTGTGCTTAACTGCTTTTTTGAAATAGAATCGAAATGACAAGTGTCTTTCTATTTGGAGAAAATATCAGGAAATTCTAAAATAGCCTAAAACACCAACAATTGTTAAATTCTCACTTAACATGGCCTGGTCCATAATCAAGTCAATGAGTGAAAATTTATTCTCCTTGGAACAAGTGTGCATGTTGCAATTGACTACAATTGGGCCAGGGTAGAATATATGGCCTGTGGAATTAGTTATATGCAGACAAAGTCCATAATAGTCAGAATGTTTCATAAAATTTGAGTAATTATTATTTCTGATTCATTATATGCATGCATGTATGCATGCATGTGTGTATATGTGTATGTGTGTGGATCTATTATATAGAGGCTCCAAGATGAACGACAATTTCCAGATGTTGTTACACACTTTCTTGCTAAGAAAAGAGGCAGAGGCATTGGCATGGTTGCTAGGAAAAGCGTGTAAAGCAAAATATAAGCACAAAATACTTTGAAATTCCATCACTTGGCACTGAAAATGCAAACAGTCAGTTATCTAGCACAGTCCCATTTGTTTTTCCTCTCTTTGAGTCTGTAAAATACTTCAGATAACTGTGAATAAGCAATTTAATCAAGCAAGCATTTGATTGCTTTAAATGCAGTGGTCATCTGAACACAGACAGATTATGCCAAGCAAGCAGTAGAATTGATTGCTAATGTGTTAACAACAACTTAGCCCACAAGCGATCCCCATTTTGACTCCTAAATGCTTTCTTTACAGAAACAGTAATAACAATGTTAATAAATACAGATGTTTTAAGAGCAAGTGCGTAGTTTTCTGAATCACTGGGGTTAATGAAGCCAGGCTCTTGATTAGCCAGGCTCTTGATTAGCTGTGCATGAGAGCAGGCACCTTTCGTAGGTGGATGGGAATTTTTTTGTATTGTACCTCACCAGAGGTGTAGAAGGTGGGAAAGATCAAAATCCTAAAATATTCTCTTAATCTGATTCTCTTAATAGTCCATTTGACTTTACAACATTCCCTGATGCAGGAGAGCAGGATCAGAAGTATTGGCCCTCCTCAGTATCCCCCTATCCTTGGGCTACTCTTGGTGTAGCATAGCTTCCCACAAATTGCACTGAATTTAGTACAGCTGCTTCATCTATTCTCATTTCAGCTCTGCTGCCTATAAAGCAACACAAAGAAAATATTATGTGCTTTCAGGCAAGTGGAAGAAATAGATCAAGTGAAAAAGCGTAAGAAAATGTGTTTCCATTGCCAGAACTGGGTTCTTAAAAAAAAAAAAGAGAGAGAGAGAAAATAAATTTCTCCTCACTTTAACCCTCTGTCACACTTATTCTCTAATTCGGACTTCCGGACGCATTTATGAATCTCAACATTTCTTTATTACTGTTTTTTTTTTTGTGCAAGATACATTCTTTGCTGAAGAATTTAGTTTGGTACCTCTTCCAAAGCTACTGAAATATCAAGTAAACTTTCTTTATCTGAACAGTGTCCGTTCGATCTGACAGATATAGCATTCATGCTTTATTAAATTATTTAAAGACACTGACAAAGCCAATAACTATGAATCTTGATCTTAGGGAGCCCGCTCCTAATTTGTACAATGGCTTCCACTAGATTAGCACAGAGAAAAGATAAAGTGAATTGCTGCCTCTGCGTGCAAGCTAGGAAGTGCATGGCAAAGTCCCAAATCAATAAAAGCAATAGAAAGTCTGCTGGTCTCCTTTAGCCACTTACTCATAGAGTGAAAGCATTTTTATCATCGCCTTAGCTGAGTTGCAGAGCAAGATTTATTTTATACTGGATTCATCCTTACAAGGAAGAGCGATTTAATTGTGGAAGCAATGGAGCTTCCTTCTTGCCCTTACTAGAAATAGGTGGAACACACTTACAATAATAATAATAATAATATATTTTTGTCAGTTACTTTGTATCTTCCATTCATAAGAGCAATTGTGCTAGCAGAGAAAGGGAATTTTATTCTTTGATTTATTGGTCAGAGAGAAAACACACCTCTCTGTATGAGAATTTGAGAATTTTTCTTTTCATCAGGATATTCATACACTGCATCTGTGGAAACCAAAAGCTACAAATGCCACTGTATTTGTTTGAGTCCTCACATGAACACAGGGATACTTTTTGGAATATGATATAAGGCATATGTCCCATAAAATGATTTAGGATGGAAGGGACCTTGGGAAATCTCTAGTCCCAGGACCAACATTGAATTCAGATCAGGCTGCTCAGGACTTTGTCCAAGGTTGTGTCTTGGAAACCTCTGAAGCCAGGAACTCCATGACCTCCCTGGCAAACCTGTCCCAGGGATTAATTGCTTAATGCTTCATTTTCCTCATAATGAAACTTTTTTTCTTTACATCAAACTAGATTCTCACTGTTTTCTATTTATGACTATTGCCTCTTCTTTCAGCATATGCCACATTAAGGAACCTGGCTATGTCTTCTCCGTAATCTTCTCTTGGAAGGTTTCTATTAGTTTCCCTTTAAGCCTTCTCTTCTCCAGCCAGTATAATCACAGGGGTAAAATGCATTTGCATTTGAGACTTAACATGCATTTATGGCACAAATCCCAAAACAAATTGTTTGTTTGTTTCACTGCCATCCTTACAAATGAGGTTAAGCAGTGTAAATGAAGAATGTTACCATTTTCCTGGAATAAAATGCTCACATGGAAAGTCAAACTAACATTACTGAAAAAAAAATATAGTTCTTTATATAAACAAATTCTGGGAAATTACTTGATGATCAGTGCTAAGGTGAGGCAGAAGAGTGTAGTTGCCTAGTTTCTAGGGTTTTTCTTTTTTTCTTTCTTTTTTTTTTAATAAAGGTAATCTTATTTTATCTGTGTGTGGGTACAGAAAAGGTAGCTAACACTGAAAGAAAACCATATGAAATTTGTACCAGCTTCAAGAGGGAATCTGTCATTTTTTTTTAGTAAAAGTCTTCACAGTGAAGGCATTTACTTTTATAGTTATTGTGTTTGCTAGTTTGGTTCATGTTCCCAGAATTCCTTTAGACTGGGGTTCTTCTTCTGATGTTAGATGTATAATAATTGTTTATGTCTTTACTATCTTATCAGACTGCCGCTACTGTAAAAGGAAAGAAAATAACATCTTCAGAGAGCATTTCTTTTCATGCAGGGCAATGTGATAAGCCACCTTTGGCTTGTGCATCTTTTGTGGTTGTGCATCTTTCTCTTTATTCCCATCATGTGGAGCTGAAAGTGACTCACTTAGCCTTAGCTAACTAAGATTTAGGTGAAAGAAATCATGTCCTTTCCTCCAGAAAACTAAATCAGGCAAATGTTTACAGTTCTACTTTTCTCAATTTGCAGGCTTAATTATTACGATTCCTATTCAGGGAAAAAAAAAATAACTTCCAATGAAAATTCCCATACTGATTGTTTAGCAAAGCTGTTAGAATGTGCACGTAGCTCCAATGTTCATCTCTTTGCTCTGACTCTTATTAAATGCCCAGTCTAGTAGATCTTCACAACACAATGTAAGGTCTTCTGGAGAACTGAGTATTTTTATGAGTACAATGCCCCACAGTAGCTGAAGCTATGAGAGACTTAATGTCTGCTATTAAATTGGCTCTTTCTAGAAGGAAAAGGAGATTAATTACATTTTCTTATCAGAATGTCATAAGTTTTATAATTGTTGACCCAGGGATGTGGTGGACTGAGGAACTGGGTAGAAAGACAAAGTTTCTTTGACTGCTCCAGTAGGCAGTGTTTCTTTTTTATTATGCCACAGTCTTGTGCAAGTGGATAGAACTTACAGTCCACATCTGGAGCATAAGTAGCCTGCTCCATTGCTATAAATGTAGTCTTCTGCTGTGACTTGGGTGACATGTGGCATATTGGCCTCTAAGTAACTTTGAATCTGAATATAGTGTGCTAAATGCTCCAATAGTTGTCTGCGGTATGGCAATTGCTATGTTCACACCGTGAGAAATGCAAAGCTTCAGGAGGCTGAAGTTATTTAACTTAGCACTGTCTCTGTAAAAAAAATCCCAAACTCCTGTATATACAGGTATGAATATTGTTTATTAAAAGACTTCCACAGCAAAATAATTATAGAGTATTTGATAGAAAAGCATTTGTCATTTTGTGACTTTTCTTGTTTAATTTACAAATCAATCTGAATTGAATTTCTTTTTTTCCTTTTTAACATCAGGACAGTGGCTGAAAGTCGCTGCTGAACCTGCATATTTTAAGAATATGCAGGTTCAGAAGGACACTCTATGTACTTGTATCACAGAAGCTGTTATGGAACTTGGCTTGTGATAAATCACATTAGAGAACAAGTTTAATTTATCTGATTGCATTTGCCATTTCAGGACAAGGAGGAACAATTTACAGGATTAAACTGAAGCTGCACAGAAATATGAAAAGACCATTTGGTGCTCTCAGAGATTTTTTCTTCTGATAAGAGCATGTTTTGTGCCAACTGAACACTGCAGTAGCCTTCCATTTGCTTTTCAACTGTTCTTTGTAATTTCATTAGAGTGACCTTGAATGCAGCTTTGGATCACAATCTCGGAGACTGACTCTTGCCTGCTACTCTCATTTAGTCCATACAGGATCGAGTTTTTCACTACTTACTTATTTGCCCCCTGGATGAAATTCCCATAGACATCTAACCTAGATGTGGTTTTCATTCATTATGTACTTTTGGGGAAAATATCCATGGAGAATTCAAGGGACTGACCAACCCAATCAATTTAAAAAATGTTCCTAAGCTCATCCATGTTTTGGGTTTGTCTCTAGACTTTTTTTTGGAAAGTAATAGGAAAATGTTATTTTTGAAGACTACCCTTCATAATGAGAAGAGAATATAGCTGCTGTTTCAGATAGCTCTCCTATTTGGCTAGATTCTATGATAATGCTGGTGAACTAAGAACTGTGACTGTAACAAGTTTCTATTCATAAAGTATTTTTCGCACATCTACAAGCCATTCCTCTATTGTGAGTCATATCCTGAAGTTTTATATTATCAGAAAGACACCATTGTATGAAGTGCCATAGTTTATAAGTGATTCTGCAGTTTGCCATGAGCACATCAATTATTCTTTAATGTGCTACATGATTCAAATAGTAGCTTTTTCCCTCCATCTTTTTAAAAAATAAAAATGGAAAAGTATTGTATTAAGTGTGTAAACCTTAAATATGAAGAGAGGATAAAGTGTGGCTAAATAATTGTAATCTGTCATTTATATAAAAAAGACTTGGGGGTGATTATAAAGATCTCCTCAGGCAGACCAGTTTCTGCTTTCAGTCTGTGGAGCAATGGGTAGATTTAATGCTCTTTCTCACACACCATTTTCTAGAACCATCTGGGTGGAGACTTGATTTTAAAAACAAAACAACTGATGACTAGAATTGTCACATGTTGAAGGGTCAAGATAGTATAAAATGACAAAATAATCATAAAAAATGCAGACTCTACTTTCACTACAAATATATATCTATAATAAATTCCAGAGAGATAGAAATACAAGAAAGAGAACTGTATTAATGATTTATTTTAAAAAGAGTTAATTTAAAAAATTAAAAACATCATACATTTTTAAGAAACACTCTCAAGTCATGTATTATCACTCACCATTTATCTTAGAAGCTGATGTTTGCAATGTGTTTTCTTTCTTCTCCGAAACTTATTATGAGAATCTTGTAGTAATTTATTATCTTGGTCAGTTAGAAAGATATTGAAACCTACCCCCTTAAAGTCTTCTTCCAGAGATTCCAAAATTTTCCCCCACAAAATGGCATTTGCCAAAACTGTAGGACAGGGCAAGTTCTTTTCTTAGCAATCTTTGAATGATGTTATTTCTGTTTGTGCTACTGGGAGATATTTTCAGTGTTTAATCATAATTATCTTGTTCTATTTTCTGGAATTCTAACAATTTCTCCATTCCATGTTCATTCTAGCCACCTTGGCAGTCACTGCAAAAATCCTTTCACTATTTTACTTAATTTTTAAAAATTCCTATGATTTTCCGTATTTTTCCTTTGACTCATCTGTGAATACTTTTGCAAAATTTAGGGAGAGGAAAGAGAAAATATTTTTAAACACCTTCAGATTGGAGTGGAACAAATTGGAACAAATTGGAACAAATCCCAGATCCATGCTGGTTTTGTTTTGTTTTGTTTCATGTTGTTTTGCTTCGTTTTGTGTTTGATGGACTAGTTGATTTCACAGTGTGGTGATTCTGCTATACAGTAGAGAGTGTATCCTTCCAGCAGAACAAAATGTCTCATAGTTTATTCCTTAGTGACTCTGAACTTTCTTTTGGTCTCCCCATTTTTCCTTCCTTCCTTCCTTCCTTCCTTCCTTCCTTCCTTCCTTCCTTCCTTCCTTCCTTCCTTCCTTCCTTCCTTCCTTCTTCCCCAGTTTAAAGTCTACCTTCTCCCTGAAGGAAAGAGTGTGTTTCTGCCTCAGCCTGAATCATCGCCGTGTTTCTTACAGGTGCTCCTGGCACCATCCTGGCACAGTGCAGGGGCAACCCTGCCCCATGGGCAGACATGCAAGCTCACAGACTGGGGGAGCTGCTTTTCAAGGGCTGTTCATTTTGGGGTCCTTCACTAGATAGCATGATCAGGGACTTATAACCCCTAGAGCTGAACACATGAATCTCCTCCAATGTTAAAATCCCCATGCGCTGCCTGCTTACGTACAGCAGTAAAAATGACAAATTAGCTGACCTTGAATTTACTTGTATTTCCTGCTTTAGCCCTATGAAAGTCTCATCAGAAGCTCTGCCTGGGGACAGAGATGTTAAAGTTGTTCTGTTTGAATAATCAATCATCAACTTTGAAATTAAATGTGTGCTTTATAAACGCACTTCTGGAAAAGTACAGCAAAGAGTGAGTGATCTCATCATACACCCACTGCACTACTGAGGGGTTTTCCGTTGTTTGTTTTCAGGGCATGGAATTGAGCATCATCTTTGAAACTGCCATTTTCTCCTTTAAACAGTTAAGAGAAGACCCTAAGATAAGATATATAACTATTTCTGAATGAGGAACTGTCATAGTTACGTGTACAATTTAGGAACAAAGATTTTAAAGAGTTCTATTGTCAGAAGTGGAGAGGGACATCTGTGCAGAAAAGAGAAAACGGAGATTTTGCGCACTGACCTGATGCCATGCCATGGTTTGGTTCTGTCTCTTTTTCTGCGTATCATTTTGATTAATTCTCTTTGGTTTACCAGATGAAATCCCAGGAGTGAAAGAAGTCTCCTTACCAGCATGCACGCTGAATGACACTGTTGATGCATTTTATTTCAGAGACTGTATTCAAAATATCAGATTTCGCATATGAATCCTATTGCAATTTGGGATCAAGGTGAGATTCCTGGCAAGAATAAGTGGAAAAGGTATCTTTTATGATAAAAATGAAAAGTCTGTTGCAGTTATTTCTATGCCTTTTCCTTTCACTAAGATCCAGTTCTTTGTATCAGTACCACATACATGGTAAGTAAATTAAACTTACCCTTAATGTATCAATGCGCTGAACGTGTGCTGTAATGTATCTCTCACATAGGAAACAGCAATTCTGCAGCCTAGTTCACCTGTCAGTCTTAGTCTCCAAGCTATTCCCCTCTGAAAGCCAAGAAATCCACACAACCTATATAAGCATGCACTGCTTATACTGTAATTAAAGCCCTGATTCTCTGCATATATTAATCAGTGTTGTTAAATAACTATATCAACCAGCTGGGAGAAAATAAAATAAAATTGCTTTCAGAATTTGCAGATGACCTCAACCTACTGTATAAGCAAATAATGACAGGGAGCGATCAGTTATAGAGAAAGCTAGATTATTTTGGTGTGAACCATGGCCTTTTGAAAGCAGCTGAGTGCAATACTCTGGAATTTTAAACAAAGAATGTGGATCCTACTTAGCTGTGACATGAGCAAAGACCTTAGGATGAAAGTATATAAGGCATAGGCATATAAAGCGTAAGGCATAAAGTATATAAGATAGGCATTTCCTTTGAGATTCTTAGCTGGAGGGCAGTGCCTTCTGTGCAAATACTAGCAAGGCTGTCTTTGAAACACATCAGTTCTGGAGTCTCAATCTGACAAGATTTTAGAAGCCTAAGCTGTATGTAGAAAACAGGGATAAACCTGAACACAATGATTTTAAATTATCCAAGTTTCACATGTGATTTTCGCATTGTCTACAGACACAGCCAGACACAAGAGAAGCTTTAGAAAGCAGCAGCTCTGTAATTCATCAACAGAAAATATAATGGGATCTCAGGTCTGGGATTTCTGCTAGGACAATCAAGATTTTAAACTATGTGCAGATATGTTAAATAGCAAATACAGCCAATCTCCTAAGAGCAATTCAAAGTAAATGCAATGTGTTCTCACTGCCACAAGTTTAAAAATCCTGGCTGCACATGTTTCTGAAATATTTGATTCAAATTCAGTCCAAGTTACAGAGCTAATATAGAAAATAACAGGTGACATCATTGCTTCCAATGGTGACACTGCTTCCAATGGTGACACTAAAAGATTAATGGTTCCTTATAGCTCAGAGATTGATAAACCTTTAAGAAATTCTTAGGTTAGTGGAGAGGGATCTCATCAACACGATTGTGCTGGAAGTGATATTGTCACAACAATGGCTAGTATTTTGGTATTATGAGGCCTTTTTCAGCCAAGGAATCCATAGTCTCAGAGTGTGGGTAGGCAGGGGCACCTCTTCTCTTTCTAAGTCCCAGATCCTTCTCTATCTCACTTGGATGGTGGGAGGAAACATAGGGCAGGTGAAGCTGCTGATGAGAACAACATCTTTACAGGATGATAGTATGACCCCGTTTGTCTCCATCAGGAGTCTGAAGAACGGGACCTGCTCCATCTGTACAGCCTCCCGTCATCCGTCTGTATGCTTCCCATATGACCCTGTTTGTTCATCAGCTCTGCTCTGATCCTTTCCACAGAGGAGGAAGATTGCTGCCACTTGAAAGCGGAAAAAAGAGGAAAGGACAGCGAAAAGACAGTCTAGAGAGGAGGGACAGGGAGAGGCCTAGGGGACCAGGTAGCAAAGGGCTGAGCTAGTCTGCATGGCATGACCAAAGGTGATTTGTAGACAGCTTTCTTAGTACCAATAACTTTGGTAATATTCAATATTGTGGTCAGGTGACAAGACCGAACACCTTGCAGGTGGAACATTCCTACAATATAATCATATATGGAAGGTATGCAGGCATTACCCTATGCATAGAATCACAGAATCATTATGATTGGAAAAGACCTTTCCATCAAGTCCTTCTCATGAAGTCCAACTGTAAACCTATCACCACCACCATGCCAACTAAACCATGTCCGTAAGTGCCTCATCTACATGGATGCATAGGTCCATGCACATAAAGCAGTCTTCCCAGGAGGAAGGCCTCTAACTCAAGTTGGAAAGAGCTGTGGTGCTCTTTGAAAGAACTTTCTTGGATGCAGCGCTAAAAGCATTGCCACTGAGTCACAGGGCAGCCTGCTAATCTTAATCAAAAGCCTTAACTCTGACCTGGGCTCTGCTGGGAAGGTCTGGACTGGCCAGAGCCCTGCGATCTCACCTATGGGAAGGGCCTAGTTAGAATTAATGTAAAAAGACTGTCAAGGACAGCTGTTCCAAGCTCATTCAAATTCACAAAATAATCTGTTATGATCATCAGTAACATGATCCCAATTTGCAATAGACTCCATACACAAAATCTGGTATTTGGAAACAGCTTCTGAAATAAAATGGATTAGCAATGTCATTCAGCATGCATGCTTGTAAGGGTATTTTTCTACCACTCCTGAGTGACACAAGATTTATGGGAGCTTTCTTTTCCCTATCAGAGTGAAAATCTGTGTCCATTACTGATGAGAGGGAACATCAAGACACACTCAGGATTACAGATATACCTTATTACAGAGACTGAATGCCTCAATTCAAAGAGCTTTCCAGTAAAGCAGAACATAGCAATTATGTCCCTGTGCAGAAGTAAATTAGGTACACCTTGTAATCTAATTTTGATATGTACACCTTGTAATTTGATTTTGATTTTCTGTATTGCAGTTCTCTCTTTTGGCTCTGAGTTATTATTTGTAGTGGAAATACTGACACGTATAATGACTCATAACAACATATGGAAAACAATATAAAACTTTCCACTTTCCTCTCTGTCCCTGGTCATCAAGACTTACTCGTTCATTACATATTACCAGCAGAAAAACATTAGGCTGTATATAATCATAGTACGTTTGTGTGTACCCGGGAACTGAAAAGTTTCTTCTCATGGAAAGGCCAGTAATTTTTACCTAGGCTGATTCTTGTAGGTGTGAGGCATCTGAAATCATGAAAGACCTCAAGCTATGTGGTTTACCAAGGATATTTTCTGATTTCTTTACAGCTTTAAAGTAAATCATTCCTCCCTCTCCATTAATTCACCCCCTGAGTTCTGCACAGTTGATGTAGGTTGGCATTGGAGCCGACTCTAGGACTCTGTAGAGATGCATACACATTTTTTTTTTGCAGTCTAAAACTTTGGAAGAATGGATGACTCTTCCTAACACTCTCTCACAAAAGAGGTAAGGAGGGAGCAAAGTTAATACCATTGGAATCAAGCCTGAGAACGGCTTTAAAAAGTCTTATTACAAATTAAGCCAAACATCAGTTCTAAAGGCAGAACCAGCTAAGGATAAGAATAGATCAAACTGCAATAGAAGGTAAATTTTGTTCAAAACAAATTTTGTTCAAAAACAAAACTGTTTTGTTCCAGATTTAGAGAAGTTTCCTTCTTTCACCTCCAGGCTGGCAGAACAGTTTCTTATTTTGCCAAATTACAAGATAAAGTTGAGGCTAGTTTTCTGTATTAAAATACGAATCTGTATAAATTTTCAATAATATAATAAATTCCTGTTTTTGAATTGTAGTAATATATAGTTGTTTTACATGTCACCATTCTCCTGTTCTTCAATAGGAAGATGCTCACTGGAGGGGCAATGCTGATCTATATTTTGAACTTCAGACTCAAGTGTCATTAATGGATGTCATTAAATTGAAACAGAAGTTGAAGATATGTATCAAAAACTGGCTGTGGAACAGAAAATAAATCTACTTTCTAAGTTTATATACTCTCTGAAAAGCCATATTTCCCAAGATTTTCCTGCTGTGACTCAACATGGGATGTAGTCTTCAGTGTTGAGCTTTGTGTTGGTAGAGTTCTGTAAAATAAGAAAAATACTGACTCCTGAAAACACTCTAGTTAAATCTAATAATATTTAAAACTCTAGTTATACCCCTGGTAGATAGGTGTGATACTTGAGCCTATATCCATAAAAGTCTTAGCTCTTTGTCAAGGAAGACTTTTGAAGTGCAGCATAGTTGCTTGCTGATCAGAGTGAGACTGAAATGTCTTTTAGATGCTGCAAATCCTGTTCATTTACTTGCTGTTTGGCATCGGGAGCTGCCACGGCTGTTGTGCTGACGGAGAATGCTCCTTCTGCACATCTCTAGGGCAGCCTGGGCACCACAGGACAGAGATTTCATAGGAGACCACTGGGAACTGAAGGAGAATCATTCTTCTGCCCACATTCCTCCAAAAGGCATCATAAGTGTTTTTATTACACATACCCACAGGATCAGACTCTTTGAAAAGTGGAACCATGGATGCTACTGAAAGGAATATGTTTAGGGTATTAGGGTATTAATGAATTTCACAATTTTAATTGCCTTCCTAACTTCCCTTATTTAATAATTTGGCAGGAAATGCAAAACTTCTGAATTTTGAGCAAAGCAATACTTTTTGCATCTGAATGTTCAGACCTACCTCTCCTGTCTCCCGGAGAAGCTCTAACTGTAAGATTAAGCTGTGCGATGGCATTTTCTACTCTTTACTCCTGGGTGTGAGGGGTTGCTTGAGGGAACTTTTGTGGGAGAAACTCCTCAGTTTCCAGTCTTCTGCAAGAGAAGGAAAGGTCCTGTGGATGAATCCAAAGGTAGAGAACTGTGCCCCTAAAAATGTTGATCCTTCTTCAGTAAAACAGAGGTCATAGATTCATTTAGCTATGAAGATGGCACAGAGGAATTTGTAGCTGAATTTTGGGTTTTGTACCAGATGGTGCAGCACAGGCAGGCACCAGAGACAAGCTTGTTAGGTTTGATGGGTAGGGCCTAACTGATGGGTGGGGTAGGTGGGGGGAGACAAAAAAAATTGTATCTAAGGAAGCATGAAGAGAATCAAACACAGTATTGACATACAGGGGAAAAAGAACAGAGGGGAAAAAAGAGAATTGGCTCTACTTGTTAGTGGGGAATCATGAGGGAGCAAATGGCTGACACTGAGGGGAAGCAGGGAATGGCGAAGAGAAGAACTGACTACAGAGTGGAAGCAGTCCTGGATGGAGACCAACTTCAGTGAATGGTTTTCTTCAGTTGGAACACTGAATTTCAGTAAAACAAACATCTGAGCAAACACACAGAGGGAGGTCAAGTGGGGAGGTTGGAAATACAGAGGGTTAGTATGGTAAAGTGAAAGGACAGAAAGAGGGAGAGTGGGTGGCTGAAAGAAAGGACAGAAAGAAGGAGAGAGGGCAGGTAGGCTGATGGTACAGATTTCCTGTTGGAAAGGATTCTTTGATTGTTAAGGATGCAGCAAGCCTTTTTTTTTCCTCTAGGAACTTTAGCCTAGAAGTCTTATTTAACACCATAATTATAGCATTTTGTGCTCAGTTAGCTTTATAAGCCTCAAAGGAGGATCACGAGCATCCCTTCCACACCACCCTGCATTTCTCTTGCTATTAATTTAATGCTTATGAAGAGCCCATAAGTTTGTATTGATCTTTTTTTTTCCCCTCCTTGCAGGCTTCAGCCACATTAGTATGTGGAACAGATGGGAGTCTTCAACTCATTAGAGGGAGCTAGTTTAATACTGACCCCATCAATCTGTTCTATTTTTACCTTGGAGACAGAAGTTGCAGGAGGTTTAGTTCTATGCATCTGCTGTTGTGTGTGTACCTAGATGACAAGGAGTTTGAAGTTAGTGAGGCAGAACAAAAGGCAATGGAAATGTTGCTCTGTGGATGAATAGAAGACCTTTTGGCATGCTACCAAGCAGAAGCATAACTAGATTGAATTTATAACTCTCCTGCAGTTACTTAAGGAAGAGCAAGAATTCGCAAACTTAGCTTGGTTATGCTTGAGAGTTCGACCCACTAGTGTGCCAAAATAATAATTCAATGGACGCATGCATACACTGCTTCTTCCAAATTTAATCACTCTGGGACAATTAGAGTAATTTTGTGTTTTCTGCTTTAGTGCTCCTCTGAAACTACAGCATCTGGATAGCTTAAGAACTGGCTCAGTAAAACAGAAAAAAAAAGAAAAAGCCTACTTATGTGATTAACAGCTTCCTATCATCAGGATTGCTTTATCTCTCTTCTTTTATATTTCATTGTAGAGTCTCCAGCTTTCTGAAAGGTTAGTGTGTTAACTAACATATAGAAGGCTTAACCTGGAAAAATATCACATGCAGTGCACAAATGGAAAAGAGTGGGGCATGCAGAATAAGATGTCATTCATTTGTTAAGCAAATTAATTTTCTGCAATTACAGTAGTTTTATTTCTACTAATTAGCAACAATGTACAGGATATCAATATTTATTTTGGTTTGATCTGAGAGAGAATAGAGAGGCTCTCTCAGAAAGGTGACTGAAAGTGTAGCAACTGCATGTATGGAGCAGAACAATCCATGGATTTTATAACTTTATTTCAGAACAAGACCATGCACCTGAAAACACTGAAAAAAAGACCTGAAGTCTGCCTAGTTGAGCAGTCCCTCTACTTCCAGCAAAGTTACTCACATAAAACTTAACTTGTGCTTACATTACTGCAAATATTTATGTAAGCATAAATAACACAAAAGCATAATGATGGTAGAATAAATTTGGGGTTCATTTAAATTTTATATTGTATCATAAAAATAGTAATGAGAATATGTAGATTTTCATAGAAGTATTTATGTTTACAAACTAGACAACAGATATTTTGTGTCTTTTTTTCACATATTTCTGGTTGGTATCATGAGGAACATGAAAATAGAGCTTCATTTCCGTAGAGATCTTACTTTATTATTTATTTTTTAACACCAACATCATGTTTGTAACAGCCAGTTGTCATAACCTAGGCAGATATTCTAGCCACAGATTGCTTTTTAGTGGCAAGTCATTAATTACGATACAAATTATTTTTTGTTAATCTGTATGTCCAAAATTCATATTTTACTTTTGTCCTCAGAAAGAACTATCCCATCATTTCCTAGCAGTTCAATTTGTTTCTTTGTAAGTTTCTTGTAAACTTCCAAAGAAGATAAATAAACATAATTCCAGGTGATCGCCTGAAGTAAAGAATCAGCTGCAAGATCAGATAAATTCCTATTCCAGTTTTTATGAAATAAATATATGATGTAAGAAATAGATTTTCTTTTATTTTATGACTAGGTGGTTTATTAGAAAAAAAATCCCTAAAACATGACTTTAGATTTTCTAATTGCTTAGTACAAAGGCCTTACAAAACATAGCTGAGAGGTAAACATATATTAGTTCCAGCTTCCTTATAGTTTGAGTTAATTAGCTACAGATTTGTGGGTTTTTTTCTCAAATACAGTAAAGCAACAGATGAAACATTTAAGTATTAATGATTTAAATAATGAATTTTGTAACTGGCTGTTTCCAAATTATACATTTGTGTTCCCACAGAGAGACAGAGAGAGAAAGGAATGAAGTAGCTTGCAAATAGTGTCATTTTTCTTTTTTTCTTCTGTCAGTAAACAAATCATGAATAAAACAGTATTGGCAATGACTATTGATTACAGCATTAAGCTTTCCTGCTGTGATGCTTTTAAAGAGAAAGTGCAATTAACAATGGCACTTGAAAATAATCACAGATTTGTTAAAACCCAGTGTAATCAGTCTAGACTTTGTCATGTACGTCTTGCAGCTCAGACAAAAAATTTGAACCCTACCATGAATCCCAGCTCTTAGTTTGATGCCTACTGCCTGATCCAGCTGAACTGCAAGTATTGCTTGCAAATGTGTCTGAGTCTGATGATAGAAAACGAAAACAACTTTACAAAACTGCCACATCCACAAAGAGGTTATTTTGCATATGGATAATCTCCACTCAGTTTGTAGAAATGGACCCACTGTACTTCTGTAATGGATCGAGGGCAGCATGCGGTGTGAAGGAAGAAATTACTCTGTAATACGGAGACTGGTACTACAAGTCCGTAAGATACTGCAGTCCAGTCCTCACTCCAACCATGGTTCGTGTATTGCAGCAGATGACTGTAAAGAGTAAAATCCTGATGGAGGTTTTTGACTGCCACCCAGGACTTCACCTTCTCTAAATAAGTGTCCTAGCATGTCTTCTAACTTGGTACAGGAGCAAAGCCAGGCCACAGCGTTCCTGATTTATTGCTTCACTGTGGCAGAGCTTCAACATAGAATCATAGAACATAAAACCCTTGTTGTTAGTAATCCTGCTGGATGGTGGTTTTGAATCACATTTTATGAGGAAGGAGGTAAAATGCAGGGCCCACAAGCCTGTAACCAAAATATAATTAAAAAAAAAAGTGGGATTTGTTTGAGAAACATGACCATTCTTGAAGAGAAAGGAATCTCAACTCCATGGAACTTGCAAAAATCAGCTGTGGTGGGCATTTTTTTAAATGGTGGCCTGATAAGCATTAAGTGGGAGAATGCTTCAGAAATGAGTCTTGGCTAAACTTAGGCCTGATGTCTGTACTAATCTGCTAAAATGCACTTAGCCCTGACCATCTCCAGAGGTGGGACTTTAGGAATTACGTACCCCAAAGGTATAAAATGACATCTTCACAATTTGGCAGTTTCTAACTATGACTGTCAGAGATTTCTGAACTGCAGTTTTGGATGTATGTGTCCAAATTGTTCCTATGATGGTCGTTCAGCTCCAGAGCTCTTGGCTGAATTTGGCAGCAAGCAACCTGTTCAAATCACATAGCACAGAATCAGAAATCCAACTAATTATTGCAAAGCTTTAGCTAACATTTTAGCTTCCAAAAGCAAATAAAATTTTATTGAATGCAAGATAAATAGAGCAAACATAACTTTTCTTCAGAAAATGATAAAAAAAGAATGAAATTAAGCTTTCAGCTAAGGAAGCACGGTAGAAGCTGAACTGCGGATTTAAACTGTATCTGAGTCAAAGTCAATGGCAAAACTCACTAACTCCACCTGAGAGGAATTCATCTAAAGTTTCTTATATGCTTAATGTTCTGGCTGGAAGTCTGAGTACTCTGAAGTATTTTCAAACTTGTTTGTAGAGACAGGTGGCTTATTTAAAATACAAAAATTTGTATTAAAAGATTGATAACCCCCCAAAATATAACTTTAAATGTTCATAATGCATAAATCATTCTTAATTGGCTTCCTAAAATATTTTACAAATGAAAAATTCCAAACTTTCTTCAAAGTAATCTTTGAGACCTGACATCAAAGTGGGAAGACTTGTGTGATCATATATGTTATTCTGGTTTAGATTACCTTACAGCAATTATTTTCGTATGATTTTGTATGCCTGCAGGCCTGCTGAAAATCTGTGTGGAACAATGAAAATTTGATGATTATAATACCGTAGCTAATAGGATTTTTTTTCAGAAGATGCTGGCTGATTGTAGCTTTGGTAATTTGCTTGGAAACTGAGGTGGGGTCCAGATTTTTATATTTTAAGATCCAAGAACCTGATGGATTGCTGTTGTCAGCTCCATGCAAATTATATCCAGGAGGAGAGCTTTTGCCTTCATTTCCCAGACAACATAAAGTTAATGAGCCAGACATATGAAGTCTTCTTGTAATACCAAAATAGAAAGGAAGACAAAACTTAAGACTGGCACTTGTATCTGAATTCTTGAGACTGCATGTAAGTATGATCCAAAAATGAACAAAAGCCAGAAGCTACTGACAAATGATAATTTGCTAGGAGTAGATGCATCAGGATATGGGCAGTGGGAAGACTTTGTGATGGAAGCAAGTTACAGGTGACAGCATGGTGGTGAGGTTTTAATTTAATTTGCCAATTGTGACAAAAACTCTAAGAATACATGCTGTTTTGAAGTAGCCACAAGAGAAATTAAAATTTGTGGAAACTTGTTGAAACTTGTTTCAACAACTTGTTTAACAGAATTTGGTTGTTGTTTGAAACAAGATGTTGGTTTGTGTATCTGCTCTATGAGCTCAGGAGCTTCAGAGGCTCAGAAACTTTGCCTTGATTTTTTCATAGAATGAAGCCAGATATATCTAGCTCACTTGTTTCTGGTGTTTCTAGAAGACTTGTGAAGGAAGGGAGCTTATTTCTCCATTCCATGGTGCTGTTTTAGGACATAAGATATTTATTTAAAAAGCTATTGTCAAACTCTGTTTTTCCTTTTTCCTGAATAGAGCTTCTCTTCTGCTTTTAGACAATTTCAAAGAAAAAACATTAGCTGGGCATACCCAAGACTTCTTACGAAGAAATATGTGGAAAGAGATATGTGGTACTGTTAAGCAACAGGGAAGCTTAAGACAACTCAAAACATTAATTTCACAACAAATGTCATAAAAGAGAGCATGAAGGACAAAACATTGCCAGGTCTACTTGCAAAGGCAGTTCTAAGGGAAGAAGACCTTGAAGGTAGACTGGCTACAGGCTCTACAATAAGAAGGTGACTGTGCCATAGAAGGTTGATGTATAGAATGCCTCATTCTCCTCTCTGTGAGTGGTATGGGAGCTGTGTTGATATTTGTCCCTGCTAATTTTGACTGCCACAAATGGTAAGTACAAACACTGATCGGAGAGCTTTAAGGAAAGTTAAGATAACTGAACGTTGTATTTGTGTCATAGGATAATGTGTGGAGAAATTTTAATTTTGTTTTAATATGTGTGATCATTTGCTGATGATCATCTAGTTATCAAAGAAAATGACAACATGTTAGTTATCAAAGAACGTGGAGACAGAGTCATGCTCTCCCTGTTAAAATGTGAACTTTTCTTACTAGGAGTGTGGGCAGATCTGTATGAAGTAGGGAATGGCTTGTTGGTGATGGTGATCTCCATCCTGTCCACGACAGGGATACGTAACTGCATTGTCAAGGTTGTCAATTTGTTTTCCGTCACAAACAATAGAGTACATTTTCTTATTTATTATTTCTGGTCTAACTTCTGGACTCCTGCAGCATGCACTATCTTCTTTCAGGCTATGTTGTCTTTGTAAATGATACTGGTAAGCCTTGATGTTTCTGCATCCTTCTTCTGTAGGTTCTGTGCTTCACATCTCGCTGAGTTTGGTGGCTCTAGCTATTGAATTAAAAATTTATATAATGATTTTACCACTGCCTCAAGAAAAAAAAAAGACCTATTTAAACCTATTTAAATGAGCCCAGAGCCATTATTCTTCAACATTAATCATGAACTTAGGAAAGAAATGTGCATTAGCACTTTTTTGACATTTGAGATTTTATGTTTATGTGGTGGTAAACCTCAGTATTTCAATCATCCTTGCTGTGTAATTATATCCCCATCAGTAACAATTATTGTGTGTCCTTTGCAGTTTGTTGTGCTTCAGTAAAAGGGCCAGAGTATATTGTGCAAATACAGACTGGCTAAGCTGCAGCCATTGCAGATCAAGATTGTGTTTTCCAGGATTCCTGTGCATAATAGGGAAAAAATCTTCTTGCATGCCTAATCTTCTACTAAGGGAAAATATGACAAAAAATATGAATGAATGCACTCAGAATTGCATATCAACATAACTATATTCTGATTTTAGTGAAAATGTTCTGAGTTACACCAAGAAAATAAAGACCTTGTTCTCACTAGGAAAGAAAAAAAGTTTTTACTGTGTTTGCAATTGCATACTGAAGTGCTAGATGCTAACTGCAGACACCCACAACATGGGATCTGTATCAATCACCATGTGTTCCCTTTACAAAAAGGAAAAAAAAATCTAAATTACAGTTTATTTTACCCTAAAACTGGCTGTCATCTGATCTCCAAAGGTCAACTGTGTCCCAGTTAGGAGGTCTACACTATATCTGCAAAGATGCTGAGGTCAGTCTTACTGATGACCTTCAACAAATGACCTGTATTAACTCACCAGACTACTCTTAGGGAATCAGGCTGGTGCTGTTGTTTAGCATCCACTCTTGAGACCTGAAAGACAAGGGTCTAATTGGGCTGCTCAGTCATCCTATCAATGTCTGAGCTTCAGTACACTCCTCTGCTTGTTCTTCCTGCCCATTTCCCTTCTTTTTACTATTTACTTTGCAATACTTCTTTTTACTATTTAGCAATACTTTTTACTATTTACTTTGAGAGATTTTATACCAAGATGTGTGGGAAGATGCAGCAGCAAAGACTGTGTTTTCAGTAAAAGTAGGAGATCCAAAACATAACTTACAGCTATGGGAAAGTCCAAACAAAGAATTTCTAATTTTCACAATTTTTATAAATCAGGGGTAGATTTATACTTTTGTACTTTGACATAGAGCCTTTATTTTCTTACTGTGAACTTGACTTTAGTCTTTTGTGGGGAGAACTGAGTGTATCTCTGTCATGCAATGTTTTTATGTGGTCTTCTTCAAACAGAAGGGAATGAATGAGTTCTGCTCATACCTTGCCCAAACAGAAACTACACATCCTGACCCAACCAGACACCGCAGACTGTCAAGGCTATCTTCAGTTACCATTTCCCTTCTTAGTATAGTGTGGGAATTATTCTAAATGCATTCTAGTTGATTGGATATTCCATGACCCTCAAAGGATGAGCTCAAACTTTTGTTTTATCCAGGAGGAGAGAATCATGGCAAGGAAAGAAAGGCAGTTTCTGAATTTTTTAATTCAAGCTCTGGGAAATAAAAGGTTTTAAATAACAATATAATGTTCCTATTGCTACTAAGCAATTCCACCATAAAAATGTTCTAGCAAGCAAGCAAACTTGGGGATAGCATTCTACTATTTCTATTTTAACTGTTTTTCTAAGCTGTGGAATACATCATAACAATGCACATACTGAATGGATCTATCTATTTGAGAAATCTCTATCCAAAAAAGCATTCTCTCGAATACAAAACTAATTAAGGCACTTAATTGACACGAGGTTCAAATCACAACTATGCCATCAATTTGCATTATAGATGCCACTAGTGTGGCATCAGTCAAGTAGCTAAAAAAAATGGAGCTATCTTGAAACATTTACCACTGATTAAAAAGTCTGTTTGGATTTTGTATGGAATATTTGCTGTCTAGTGTTTGAAAACAGAAATTCAGATACCAATCACCAGATAAGGATACAAGTCTGTGTTTCTGCTTTGGATAAGTCTCTCACTCTTTGGGAGTGACTTACACCAGTTGAAGGTCTGACCTTATATTTTAAAAAATCATTCTCTGTATAGCCAGTTAAATGGTATCTTCTTCACGCTTGACACTTTTGCTAGTGTGTTTAAAGATAAATTTTCTGAATTACCTAATCTCAGTTTCTCTTCTGTATTCATGGGTTATTAGTCACTGAGGGTGTTAGAATTTTCTGCTTTGGCCATCAACAAGTGCATTAATAGGTCAAGGATGCAGCATCTTCACCTCACTGGCAATGTTGAAGAAAGGAATTTCTGGGTTTCGGTGATAATAACAACTGTCTAAAATTGCCTCTATCAACTTATATTATATATAACCTCCAAAAAATTAGAGTAAATTTTATGGAGGTTATATATAAAGTGCTGGTCTTGGCCAAAAAATATTTTGCTATGCAAAATCTGAATATGTTATACTTAAGTTTCAATTGACTTACTGAGAAAAGAGATAGATATAAGGAAAAAGCTCCAGGTTTCATCTTCGGCTATGTAAGGGATTTAATCAGAAATTGAGTAAGAGTAGAGCTAGTCTTGGAAACATGGGAATGGCAGTGTGAGATGCACGTGCACATTGTTCTCCTGCCCCTCGCACATAGTCACTCTGTTCCAGCATCCTGGTTTCTTTGGGTTGGTGTCTGATCTGGAAAGGCAATAGAGCTCATCTGCTAGGCTATAACAGATATACAATATCTGCATTTTCTTATTTAGGTATAGTTTTGTCATTCAGTTTGTAATCAGAAACACTCCTTTTGCAATGGCTGGGTATTTGTACCTTCTGGTAAACTCATTCAGCAATTTTAAGGGGAGTGCAATGAAACTATCACACATTCCCTATCTTCTAGGGAGGCAGCACACTTTCTGAAGTGTCCAGAAACCCCAGTATATGCGAAGAATACCAGAGAGAGGAGAATATTTCCCCCTGAATTGCAAAGCAACTTTGCAACTTGAGAGGACACAGCTGGTCCTGCTAAGGATGTAGTAGAAAAGGACAGGAGGCTCTAGCATGGACTTCACCCCATTCTTCTCTGGACAGAAGCCATCAGTAATGCAACAACACGTGGCTGAGGGAAGAAATCCTGAGTATCATTTGTCTTTTTGCACTGTAAGTACATAGTGTTCTCCTGAGAGAGAAACACAGAGTGAAGATTAACTCGTTTTCCATCTTCATGCCTCTCAGTTCTGTGTAGGCCCTCTGCAGCCACCTAAACAGCATGTGCTGCAGAAAGGATGTAGCAAAGACAGCAGCATCTCCCTCACAGGTGTAACTGATTTCTTATCCTTTCCAAAATGTTTGTGTTCTGCTGTCCCAGCCACTCTTTGCTCTTGGAATGAGGGGTGCACCTAAGGAATCTGGGCTCTCAGCATTCATCTGTTTGCTAAAATGTGTGTTTGTGATCCACTCGGAGAATTAATTCCTATATAGGACAATGAGGTATGCTGCCAAAAATGCCCTGCATTTAGCTCAAAAAGAAGGAAACTCTGCAATGGGTACAAAGATCATGGGTTAGATTCCCACCATGGCCCATTAGGGAAGAAAATCTTTCAAAAACTATTTCAAAAACCATTTCCAAAGCAAAATGAGCACTTCACTGGCTCCCAGGGAAGATAAGTCCCTAGTTCTGGACTTGCTTGCTACTTAATTCCAACTCTGATTCCCTGACATATTCACCATTGGAAAAAGAGATGGAGAAGAGAGGGTAGGGCAGATGATCCCAGCAACAAACCACATTGGAAATCATCCTAGAGTCCATTAAACATATTGTCAACATATTCCCTAGAACATTTCAGTCTGGCACTTACTGTCAGAAAAAAATATGAAGTCCAGAAAAACGTTTGCTGTGTCAGCTGTATTTTTGACCACATGCCTTTTTATATTAAAGTTTTTCTTTTCCAGACTGTGGCTTTTCAGTTCTAATTAATTGACATAATTGAAAAAGCCACTCAGAGCAAGCAATGCCAAAGGGCACACGTGTTTATGTTAACCATAAGAGAAAGACCCATGGCATAGGGAGGGGGAAAGGCTTTTCATGGTGCTGTCATGTAGCTGATGCTGGGTGATGGCACGGAGCACTTTGTTAGTCCTGATAGCCTTGTGTTGCTTAGCACGTTGTCATTCTTCATTGACTGCTTGCAGGAGAGGAGAGCCCTGCACCATGGCAGGTCCTTGCTGAAGCCACTGAGATTTGAGGCGGGTGCTCAGGCTTGTGCTGGGGTCCTTGCCCCAGGCTGGGCACAGGAATGGTGAATTGCACAGTCCATGCAGCTCCCGCGGTCACAAGAGCAAAGCTCCACGGTAGGGATGATGCTTGAGCAGCACGGTAGCTGACATGTATGGATCATTTAAATTGGTTTACTGCTTTGTAAAATGCTGTATACACTGAGTGATGTGAAAACATAAGAGGCGGCTTTGATATGAGCAATGTTACGTGGGTTTCTCCAGAGAAAATTGGTTTATCTTCCACTGGTCTATAAATTTAATTTGCTTCCTTGACTTCCTGTATTGATACAAATGGAGTAAATCAGAAGATGGCTTAAGCAGACATGTCGAGGTAAGCGTTTTTCATTCCCTTTGCTCAATTAAATGAGCTGCAATTGCATTACGGACGACTATGCTCCTCCAACTCATAAATATTCTTAATGCATTCTGTCTAGCTAAACCTGTGGTGACGCAAAACATTGGCCCCTGACCCATCCTTTCCATTTTTGACATATGTTTGGAAAGCTACATTTTAACTTGGAGTTATTGCTAGTTGGGATATGGAAATACTGAGAGTTCTTTGTGTATCCATTTTCTTTCATAAGCGGGTACAGACTGTCTAATTGTCAGATAGCCATTAGACATCAACAAATTGTAGCTGGAAGCATGATTTTATAGTGCAAGCTTTCTTTTAAAAGCCATTCTGGTACTGGTTCAAAATTAACCTTCAGAACATTTTATAGGCCATTTTTTTGCCTTAGAGAAGAATGCAATAGGAAAGAAGAGGGGATTTAAGGAGTGCAGATGCTTTTGCAAAACCAGCCAGAAAAAAAAAAAAAAAAAGAACTTCCCTATACATGTATCTAATATACAGATAAAAAATGATGATGGTTGCAGAGGAAACAAATGTAAGAAAGTATTTCTGTGGTTTCAAATTCATACAAACTCTTATTTATTCAAAAACATGCTGCTTCACTAACGCCTTTAGGGGTAAAGTATGATTTGCAGCCAACCCATAAAACAGTCAATCACTGCACTTACTTATAAACAAACAGAACATCATCTCTTTCAGCAGTGTCATGCTTTTTTATAAGGTGTTTGACCAAGAGATTACAAAAGCAGGGGTTTCCTTTCTTTACATTAAAAAAAAAAAAATCCTGGACTGTTGAATTGTTCCATAATGCTTCTTACTAAAAGAATGCAATGGACATATTGAGGCATGTCTAATTAAATCCAAACTTTCATGATGGTGAGTGAAGGCACCACAAAATCAATTATTCCTTTCTTACCATACATTTTCAGACTGACAGTGATATAAACTGGTCCTGCCCAGATATCCGTCTTTCTCCTAACTCATATGGTAAGGAAGAAAGTAATATAAAAAATAATTATTTGCCAAAACTCATCTACTCCTGTTTGTAAAGATTATCATAACGTAGCTTTGGAAAGAGTGTCTAGAAGTCATAATTTTATGCTGCATTAGCAGCAGAAAAAAGTATTTGCACACTAATAATCAGATTTACCTTCCATAGCAAGAAATCAGTGATGTTGAAATTATTTTTGGGGGATCAGACGTGGCTTACAGCTGCAAATGGTTTTCCTATCAGTATTGCATCTCTGTGAGGATCCACAGAACTTTTCTTTTTAATTAATTTACTCTGCCCTACAGGGTTATTTGTTGCAAGACATTTGGAGTTTACTTGGCAAGACCTCTGGGACTTGTGCAGCCTGAATCCAGGCTTTCCACCCTGAAGGTTAATGTCCTAATCTGTAGGCTACAAAGTGAGGTATTTGCATTTCTCAATTTCTCTGTGCTGAAGACTTGTATCGTTTTGGCTGCTTATTTGGAGAGGCCCAATGGATGTTTCTCTCACCCAGAGCATTGAATAGATACATAGTGAGGACCTGTTTCTTGGAAACAGGTACGGTTGACTCAGTTCAGGACGCAAGACAATCTCTCCCTGAAAGCATCTCAAGGTATTTGTCACTAGGAGAGTGTACCTCATTCTATATCCCAAATGGTGAATGTTTAAACCTCAGGGAGGAGGTGGGAATTTTAATTAACTGTTATTTTTTGGCTTTCTGTTCAGTGTACGTGATATTTTTGGATTGTCCTTTAGAGCTATGCTTAATTCTTTCCTTTAATTATGTAGGGTGCCATGATGTCTGACTTTGATCTTCTGAGTTGTGAGGTATAAGTTACTAGAGCTAAAATTTGTATTCTGGATCTTGCCTCTAGCCCACAATACCAGGACTCTTAAAAAGTAGAATGTTGACCTCTATATGTAAGTGCCAATGATGTTGAGCTCAAGGAAAGCCATGTGGTGAAGCTTGTGTGCTGAGTTCTAGCTTCAGTAAATTCTCATTCAGTTTAGCATCACAGCAACTGCATGCAAAGCAGTTGAGGAGTATAGAAAATGAAATGCTGATACCAGAGAAAATGAAGTCAAGTCTGGAGAAATCTCCCCAAAGAAGAGTCATGTCTGAAAACTTCCCAACGCAGAGTGCTACTGGGAAAAGATCTTTGCTGCCTTCCAGTTTTCTGTAACATCAACTCTTGCTGCGAGAAACTTGACACTCCAAAATTCCCTGAGCTCCCTCATCTGTGCCGGGAGACTCCAGGTAACTGTAGGAGTAGAAAGCTGTTGGACAGATTAGTCCTGCTGGTGCAACAGTGTGGCTTAATGTATTAACAAATTACTGCTTTCTTCTGAAGCCTGTCATAGATTAATCCTTAGAGTGTTTATTCTGAATTTCTTTATCTTCTAATAATTCTTAGAATACTTTCTCACAAGGGAGCATGGTTTCAAAATTAGGAAAAATTATAGATGTTACTTAATGCTTTTAGTGCAGATCATGACTGTAATAATAAACAATTGTTTTCTAAATAAAATTATATAGGGATGTATTACACCTATTTCAGCTGTTTATGTTGAAAGAAAACTATGAACTATACAAGGTCTGACAGATAAGTAAGGATGAAGAGAAGTTACCCAGAAAGCAATACCTAAATCATACATGAAATTCTAGTTTGTCTAGGTTATTTACATGCCCATTTAATATCAGCATGGAGTTAGTGCATTTTGCTGCTAATTAATCTAATCTGTTCTGTCTGGGGGTGTGAAGGGCTTTTTTATCAAACAAGTGACAAGGATCCAGCACCTCTCAAAGTTAATATTTTTGTACTTGTCCTGAAGCTTTTCTTATTCTTCTTCCTCTGCACTAAAAAACACTTAAGCTGATGATATGACCTGCTTAAGACCACAGTGTGAGTTATGCTGCTGTGAAATGAAGCACAGGCCAGTAGGAGGCCTCCTCAGAAATTCTCCTCCACGAGTGGCATAAGAAAAGGTTACTAGTTTAAAACAACCAAAGAAAACATCTGCCTTTTTATAAATTTGATGTGGCTCTGTAATCTACTTGTGTCACCCGGCCTGGAATGACACAGACACCCTCTGCAGTGCAGCACCACAACCCTGGCAGTTTTCAGCAGATAGTAAATGCTCTTTGTGGTTTAGAGCAAAACTCATGGTAATATTCAGAAACAGGGAGAATTTGAGTGTTTCCTTAAAGCGTTTCCAAAAATCTTCACAGCAGGCTTTATTATATAACCTTAATATAAAACCTTTCATTGTCTGCGAATGACAACTGTCATTCACTGATGTCAAAGAGCTTGACCCTTTATGTCCTTGGCTAGCCACAGAACCCAGATGGATTTTAACCAGGAAAAATGGGAAAACAAAAGAAAAGCAAGTGGTAGCTCCATTTTGGTTAATTCTGAAGTTTTTGTCTTGGGGTTAGTAAAATGGAATTAGCTTTAGCCATGAGCTGGAATTCTTTGTATTCCCCAGGCCTGTGGCTTCTGTATACCGGAGGTCTGCAGCTTTCAGTAGTTATGAACTATATTAATACAGAGGAATCAAGGAATCTAAGCTTCTTTTTGAGGCTTCTTAACCTTCCTTTCCATATCTTAAAGGAGATAAATAACTCCGGTTCATACTAATATTGATTAGCATTTTGCACCCATGATTGTCAATGGACACATAGCAAAATGTAATTTGCTATATATTAAGTCCATATTGCTACAAATAAGACTCTTTTCTCATCACAGTCAGAATTACTAGTAAGGAAAAACTTGTATAGAAAGACTCCAACCATTCCTCCTCAGTAGCATCCCATTAATACAATCAGTGTGTCAAAAGGTGTGTCTTGCAAATTCTGGGCACTAGCTAATCTGCATGCAAAACTTAAGTACTATTTGTCTGTAGAAAGTATTATTATTCCTTGTGCCTGTCTATAAACACAGTTGCCTGATCATAGTAACTTTTACTTCATTGAATATGTCAATTAATTTCTTCTCTATCACACAGTGTCTGGATAGTGCTGCAATATGAATATGAACCTTCCTAAGGACCACACAGCTTTCAACAGAAAACAACCAATATTTATTTTAAATGTACCTGACATGTAGCAGACGCCTTGATTTGTATCCCACTCTCTGTTGGGTTATTTACAAGATGAATTATTCATCCTAGGTGCAGCCAGTGGCTCTACTCATAACATTTCTGCATATCTACCAGTAAAATGTATTAATAAACTTGCTTAATAAATCAGATTCATTTAGGAACCACACATGTCAGTTTTTCTGAGGATTCACTAATTAGCAGTGCTGCACGCTCCAGATACGAACCTCCAGAACTTATTAAAAGAGGCCTGGTCTTCAGGAAGATTAATCACCTGGCAATAAAGCTCAGAAGCTGAATGAGAATGTTCAGTGAAGAAATTAAATCCCTCCAGGCGGACTGTAACTCGTATGCCCTGTTTTCACTGTTGGCAGTCATCTACTTGCTTATTTAAGATAGGAAATTACAACTCCTGCTTCATCATACGTTGCTTGATGGAAAATGAAAGAGTCCCATCCAGCTCTACTCAAAGGTAGAGCAGAGTGCTGGCACTAAGATTTGCTTTTTTTCCACTGTGAGGAGAATAAGAACTATATGTGACATAAAACACTTGCTACATTTGTGGATGCTGTAAAAAAAAATCTTGTTTCCCTTAGGAATTTTTATCTCTTTTCTGCATTGCTTTTCACACATGTGAGGAGGAAAAGGGTGTGAAGTGGACAGGCATGTGTATGTAGTTGTGTACAACCAATGGGTTCTGACACCAGAGCAAAGAGGATGTCTTGCTACCAAATCACAAAACGTGAGTTAAGACCACATCTATTCCGGCAGAGCTGCCAGCTCCTTGTTTTGGGCATGCCTGATTCTAAGTCAAACTAAAATTAAATACGTACGAGGCAGTTCCCATTTGGTGCCTTCAGTTCCTGGGCACCTGAGACAGAAAGGGAGCCCTAGACAATAGCCAGATATAAAGACGATGGTCTTGACGAGGGACCCAGACCTGCGAGACATACTGAAAGATACACGACCTGCACAAACCATAAATAAGCAAGGTTTTCAAAGGAAATAAGTGATTCTATGTTAGTATCTACTCTCTTGGACACTCAGCTTGAAGGGACAGTCTGTGTTGCTGAAGAGCAATAGTCAGCACAGTAGTGATAGTTCTGCAGAGAAATCCCTGGAAGATGCTGAGAACAGAGCAGTAGAAGGTTAGCTGTTGGGTCAGTCATTGTCAAATGCAAACCTACTCTAATGCGCTTTAATTGGTAATTCCATTTGTAATTTTTTCAATTGCAGGTTTTCCTGAAATCTTCCCTGGTGGATGCTTTCTTTCTAATGAGAGAGCAAAAAAACAGAGAAACCTAAGCCTTCTTAATCCTTCTTTTTCATAATATAAAGTTTATAATTCCTGTACCGTACAAAATGTACTATTTTTGCAGGACTGAACATTAAAGTGGAGGGGATCTGAGTGCAAATTCTTTACTAGTCTGGCAAGGAAGTCCTGGAAAATGAAGGCTGGAGAATACCGTGTGTTTTTGAGTGATGTTTGGGCTCAATATCACCACATTTTTTCCTGGCACTGTGACTCCCATTACAGGGTGAAAGTCTTTCCTCCAGTGAAATCTGATCAGTAAGTGAGCAGGGAATTCTTGGGTGGCAGGCACAGATGGCACAAAGAGGAAAGAGAAACCACTAACCCTCATACACTTCTCTCTTAAAGTCCTGCTAATTTCCTGCTCAAAAGGTTTGTTATGTCTAGGTGGTATTGTAATATGTTTTTTTTGGTATTGGTGGTTTGCAATAGGTCTTGTGGCTTGTGTTCTTTTAGTTCTCAGTGAGGAAGTAGTGCTGAATCAGGAAGAAGCAGATAAGGCCTTCTTCGGACAATTGTTAGAAGTCTTTTGGATGACTTGAACTACTTCAATCCTTGCTGGAAGGGCAACACAACAGACCACAAGCAATTCAGGACATTTTGAAAGTTCACGGATGATATCTGACACAGATAATTCAGGAACCAAAGTGGCGAGGTGCTTTGCTGGGCCACATTCTTATAAATATGGAAGAACTTCTCAGAGATGCAAATGCTGGGAAGAGTACTGGCCACAGTGACCACAAGATTATGGAGTACAGGATCCTGCAGGAAGCAAACAAGGCAAGTAGAACGATCCTAACCACAGACCTCATGGACTGTGGTTAGGATCATTGGACTTCATGGGATACATCCACAAGTGCTGAGGAATTTGGCCAATGTCACTATATGGTCACTTGTTGTTAATGTAAGAAAATAACTATTGCCCTCAAGAAGGGCAAGAAAAAAAGTCTGGGGAACTACAGATTGGTCAGCCTCACCTTGATGCCTTGGATGGGAATAGAGGAAATCCTCCTGGAAACCATTTCCAAACCTACAAAGGTCAAGAAGCAGTCAGCATGGATTTTTGAATGGGCATCATGCTTAATCAGCTCAATCCTTCTGTGAGGAGATGATTAGCTGAGTGGCTGAGGGGGTGGGAGTGCATGCTATGGACTTTAAAATTCACTTTTGATATAGTCTCCCAAAACATCCTCATAGACAAAACAGTGAACTAGGGACCAGACAAGCAGACAGTGAGGTGACCTGAAAAATGGCTGAAATGCCAGGCTCAGAGGGTTGTGATCAGGAGCATGAGGTCCAGATGTAGGTCATTCCCTAGTGACAGAGCATCAGCAAGTTTGTAGGTGATGCACCCCTAGTGAGACTACATGTCAGTGCTGCATCCAGTTCTGGTCACACTAGTGCAAGAAAAACATGAATATACTGGAGCAGGTCCAGAGAAGGGTTGTGAAGTTAATTAAGGGACTGGATCATCCGACGTATGAGACTGAGAGAGCTGGGACTTTAGAGAGAAGGCTTGGGGAAATCTTATCACTGATTGGGGGCAGTAGAGAACCCAGAACCAGAATCTTTCCAGTGGTATCTGGTGACAGGACAAGAAGCAAAAGGCACAAACTGAAATATAAGAAAATATATTTAAACCTAAGTAAAATCTTTTTTACTATGAGTCTGGAACAGTTTGCCCACAGAGATTGTCTCCATTCTTGCAGACATTCAAAACTTGACTGAACATAGTCTTAACCCTTATTCTCAGTAGATGTTCAACTAGAAGGTCCCCAACAACCTCAGCAATTCCATGATCCTGAGCTTTGCATATCACAACATCAGGCTCCTTCTAGCCAATGTGATAATCAATTTAATGTATTGTTCTGTGCAGATTGATCCTATGTGCTTTCCAAGGAAGCAAAGGAGAGACCATATTTGAAGAAACAGGCTTCTCTGATTTGTTAAAAGTTAATGGTTCAGGGTAGGAGAGTGCCTCTCTTTTTGTAACCATCAGCTGGTGTTACCCAGCACCAAGTAAGCATATTTTATAATTTTGTTGGGCAGCTGTATAACTGAGTATATTGCCCTTTCCAGAGAGAACTACATCAGTGACTAATGACTTAGGCTACATTATATGGCAAAATTAAACACACAGTAATATTAGTAAGAATCATTTTTCTTTTCTTTTTCTAATGTTCATTACAAATGCTTCAGTGGCTAACTATAAATAATTAATGACTAATGCATTAAATTAATGGTAGTAATATAAGATGAATTACAGCAACATCAATCAAGTAGCATATATGCTTATAATAAAAAAAAATCAGAATATTTCATTCCTCCCTTATATTTTACAGTTTTATACAGGACTCTTGCAATCTCCTGAAGATTTCCTTTAATAGCTACATAACCTCAAGCTCCTATATAAGCAAGAGCTATTGTGGAAAAAGGCAGGGCATCTGTACTTTGTCTGGCATAATGTAATTTTCTTTTTCTTCTAATGTCAGCTGAGTTCACTGCAGAAATCCAGGCCAGCTATTAGCCATTTGGAAGATTAGACTATGAATCTCATTCACTTAGGAAGACCTGAAACCAGAGTCAGTTGCTGGAAATGTAGTAGGTGAAAATTTAGTAACAGTGTTTTCCTCCTCTTCTCACCTTTTATAAAATAATAGTTTATAGATGAAGAAAACACCAACATTTTCAGAGAGGGTAGCTATGCAATCATATTTTCCCTTTACAAAAAGGCTGAGATGTGTCACTATTCTCTGAGATGTGCAGCTTCCAATAAATTTCATGTGCTGTCAATGTGGAGGATAATGTGCCCCTGAAAGAACAGATATTGCAGAGCTGAAAAGCTTATGCTCCTAGAAGCATAAAAAAAAAATGTCGTTTAAGGTGGTGTAAAGCTGTATTTTCAAATATTGTCTTAAAGAAATTATTGGGTAGAAGAGAAAAAGAAGGGATCATCTGGACTCTTTCAAAAGAAAAATGTGTGGAATATTGTTTAAAAGTTATAACATTTATTGAAATGCACAATTCATTGGGTATACAAGGTTAATCCTAGTGCTTTTGGTAAACTTTAGAATACAGAAATTGTTCTGAAGAGACATTAAAGAGATAGATCCCAAAGATGAATAACTATCCTGACCTTCACTTTAAGTCTTCAAATACATTTTAACACTATATTGCATTACTTGGAGGTAGAAGAGAAATTCTAATGCTTTGAAGCTTCAGATTCACTCCACAGGAGTCTCCAGAAAGATTCAGGTAAATACTGGCTTCATCTCCCTTCATCTTAAAAGGCAGTACTTTAAAAAAAAAGAAAAATGACAAAAAAATATGTCATTCGTAGAGTGAAACCAAACCAAGACAATTCCCAAACAACCCAAAGGCTTAATTTTTGAAAGGAATGGACTAGAACCAACTTGGTGAAACTTGGGTTTGGATAAGGAAAGACTTTGTTTTTGTTTTTTTATTTTTTTGATCGGAAACCTCCCCGGCTCATACTAAAAAGGGGGGAGAACTGACTATAACTTTGTTACCTCCTAATTCCTGACTGCCAAAGTAAAGATGTCAATATAAATTACTTGGGTGCACTGGAACAGGCTGCCCCGAGAGACTGTGGAGTCTCCTCCTGAGATCTTCCAAACCCGCCTGGATGCCACCCTGTGCCCCGTGCTCTGGGTGTCCCTGCTGGAGCAGGGGGGTTGGACTAGATGATCTCTAGAGGTCCCTTCCAACCTCAACTCTTCTGGGATTCTATGATATATAGATATATATGTGACTTACTTACTATGCAGCCATGTCTGACTTCTTTCTGTATCCCTCTTGGTATGTGTCAGACCTTTGTGCTTTTTTGGGCTTATGTCATAAATAATATGAACTAGTGACTAAGTATTCACACTATTGAAGGTCATAGGTTAGTGTTTCTTAAACTGCTGATCTATAAGATATTGTTAGACAGTGAGAAACATCGCTGAAGCAGTACTAGTAAAAATCCATGCATTTTTCCATACATGGAAGCTTACATAGCGGTAAGCTAGCTAATAAAATGGAGACTAATAATAGTAAACTTCCAAAATTAAATCTAATTTCTCTTGTGTTGTGAAATGAATACTATAGATATAGCAGTGTACAAGCTGACCTGGGCAATTTGCATAAAGATCAGTTGGCCTTGTAATTAAAAGAGCTTGAGAAGCACTGTGCTAGGTTATACTTTAGCAATCAAACCCAACAAATCAATGTAATTTACATTTTCAATTAATACGATAGCTGTGAAGTGTTTACAGTGTATTTTTAAAGACAAATAATTTACAAAGGCTATTACTGTAAAAAGTTGCATGGCTGCTAAATCTGTGTGTGGAAACTGAAGCAGTGGGACCATACTGAGTAGGCAGGAGAAGTAAAAGCCTGGAGCTTTGAGATTTGGGGAGTTTCACCTTTAAAGGAAGATTTTTTTTAGAATGGATTATCTTCAAAGGAATGTTATTTTGCAAAGATTATTAAAATATGAAATAAATGAGTAGCCTCATGTACTGTCAGCTTGGAGAGAGGTCTGGGAAACCTGTGTTCATTGTTCAGTGGTTTGCTTCACATATTTCTTTTCAATATGAAAGAATTTACACTCCTTGATTCATCAGTCCTCAAATTGAGGCCAAGAGGTTGCAAAACTTCCAATACTTGAGTCTCACTAATGGAGAGCAGAGAGGTAGGTATGTTGTACTGTTCAGTACAGATAGGTGAACTCCTTATTGTGAATCTTCGGACTGCCTTAGACTTCCTCTGACCGCAGCTTAGCCACCACTCCAGCTTTCTGTTGGAGCATTACCTGAATATTAGATGAAATAAATAATCATCTTAGATGTTTTTGCCCACGGATGTGGGCATCCATGTGATGTGATTTCAACAGGTATGGGTATTAGTTTTGCAATTTTCAAAGTTAGAGTACACATACTGAACCTTCTGGACTGTAACTAGCTGATTGCAGTAACTCAAATGCTCAATGCTCATACGCTCCGTGTATTCAGACAGAATGAAAAGTTGCTGTTAATATGTTTCTTATTTTAAGAGCACAGACGTTTGTTTCACTGAGATTAGCTTTAGAAGTTTTTGATTCTTGACAAAGAACAAAACCAAAAAAAACCCAAAAAACAAGAACTGGGAAGCATAACTACAAAAGTTTCTTACAGAAAGCTTCCCAATCAGAAAATAGCATTACAGCTACAGAACACTTTTTTCCCATCATCAGCCATGTAATTCCCTCCCCGAAATCTGAACTGAAGTGGATATAAATCATGAGTTGCTGCAGATACCTTGATGAACAATCAATAACTATCTTTACACAAAGCAAAATATTGAGAGGACAAAAATCTCTGTGTTCTACTGTTGTTATGATTGTCATCACAAGCTTGCTTCAGCTGAAGAAATGGAAAGCAAAGCAAAGAATAAACAGAAGACAGGAAAATATAGAACACCAAAAGAAACGGCCATGATGGACTGAGAAAAGAAGAAATGGAGGAAAAAATGGAGGACAGTTCATAATTTACTTTAATTATGAATCAGAAGTGAGTAAGGATCTGGCATTGCAATTCTCAGGAACGTAAGAAAAAGAGAAAAAAATTAAAGAAAGTCTCGAAGTCAGAAATATACATACGTCATGGAAACATATTTAACTTACGCGATTGTAGATCAAAGATATTTGTCCAAACTGTCTACGATAATGAAGTCAAACCAGGTAAACAACCAAACAGACAGAAAAATAACATGCCAGATATAACACGCACACATGTAAATGGATAGATTAACTTGCTTATTCTGGCACAAGCATTCCCAAATTAGATATGAACTAATGCAGGAGGGAAAACATACAGTTCAACTTGAAAATCAGTCCAATGTATACTTCCATAAGGTGCATCTGAAAATAGGCAATGAATGATCCAAAAATCTATCTGGGGACTGTAAGAAGAATCTTACTACTAGGGCAAATGAGAATGTTAATAAGATCAACTGAATTGCAAACTTTAAATACGTGCAAACTTTAAAACTTGCAAACATGCTCCCTAGTGTAGCAAAAAGAAGAGCAGGATTAAGAAAGGATAGCAGTATTAGGTTAGTAGAAGAAAGACTCTGGATGGCTACTGGACTGAGAGCTACAGTGAGCATTCAAGGTATTTCATTTCTGCAGCCAACTCAGACAGGGGTTGTGAAGACTGCTTACTTGTGGTCAGTCTGCCTCTGCTATTGTTACATCTGCTAAATAGGTAACTGATAGCTCTTTTGTTTTCCTTGTTGGCTTGGATTATCCTTAAGATTTTCTTGCTGAGTGCTGGGTGCTCCTGGTATGGTGATAGCAGAGAAGTTGTGTTGCAGACCAAACCTGTTCTCCATCCTTTGATGCCTGCACCTTGTGCAGTGCTGTACTGTCAAATTCACGCATAGCTGAATCCTCAAGCTACATGAAGATCTTCTGTCAAACCTGCACTTCAACTACTGTGCAATTCCTGATCAAACCATTTCATATTTTGAACTCATGCACAGCAGAACACCAGTCTTTAAAGTGCAAAGACAGTTGCCCTTCCCTGCTAAACATATCAAAAGTGGAGAACAGCCAGCTAAAGGAAAGGTATTTCTGTTTTTGCCATTCAGGCCTCAGACGATCACAGAATCCCAGAATGGCTGAGGTTGGAAGGGACCTCTAGAGATCATCTAGCCCAATCCCCCTGCTCCAGCAGGGAGCACGTGGCACAGGGTTGTGTCCAAGCGTCTTTTGAAGATCTCCAGAGAAGGAGACTCCACGGCCTCTCTAGGCAGCCTGTTCACTGGAACACACACATTCATTTGCTGAAAAACACATATTCTGCCTCATCACCAGAAATTGCCTTCATCCGAGAGATACAGACTCCACTCTTCATGTTCACCACAATCACACTGTAACACAAACCTCTGTGATAGGTGCATATAGTATACAACCAAGGAACAAAAGCTACAGTCACCGACATGAATTCAGAATTTAACTACAGAATAAGACCTTCTGGAAGCTTAGCGCTTCTGTTCAAGACCATTAACTCTAATGAAAATGCACATTTTTCATTAGGGTCTAATAGCCTGCTATAAAGTAGGGCAACTGCTGTGCAGTGTTTGTAGAAACAAATTGCTAATCAGTCAATAAGGACCTTTACTGTGCACTCTGCTAGAGCCAGCTTTTAAGCATTTTCAGCTACACTGAATTAGTTTAACTCATCGAATTGTTACTTAGTGGAAAAGAAAATATGTTTTATTTATAGAGTATTCAACATGGCAGTGCAGAATCATTTTGCATCTTGAGTCTGTTTTGTTAACATTTATACAGGAGATTTATTATCACTTGCACTTACCATATGACTTTTTTCTTTCCAGGTTTCAGAAAGTCTTTTTATTTATATTGAAAGCTGGTAATGAATTGAATCAATCATTCTCTTAGAAATAGATTTTATAATTCCATTACAAGTGCCCTATATACTTTAAATCTTAATGACAGGAGCTGTTGTTACTGGAACACAAAACCCTGCTGATTAGTTTTGAGCAAATAACTCACATCATACAAAAAATTTGCAAGATCACTACATATATTTGTGCATGCAAACATATATACATACATACCTATATATGAAACTGTTTAATTGATTTTGAAAACATACTGATAAGAAGTAAACTGTTGTTTACTTGTTCCGTTATTTTCAAGGAAAACCTCTAGGTTTGATTCCAGGGTAGAAGAAAAGTCTCATGAATACTTGGCAGATATTTATTTTTTAATGAAATTATTAGGCTATTATGGCTGCATATCAACCTGATTTTCACCATGATAAGCTCAAGAAACACTTAATTCTCTACATTATGCTAATGTTGTATGCATAGTAGATTAGATTATTTATTATAAAGGCATGTTGTATGTGGCTTTGTATAAAAAAGGGTATAAACTTTTGTATAAAATGGAAAAACTAAAAGAGTTTTAAACTAAAAAACTAAAGACCTTTATACAATTTTTCCCTGTGAGATATGACTGTGTATTCTGAACTAATTGTTCCGAGCTTTGCATTATAGCATGATAAATAACTTTATTATACTGACTGGATGAATACTATCAAATCAGTGTATCTAATATCATCTTCTCAATCTGACAGAGATAAAGGATCTATGTAAACCCTATTTCAGTAAAGGTGGATGTCTTATGACAGGCTTTTGGAAAAGCATTTGACTTTTGAACACTGAAAATGAAGTTGATTTTTGAGTATTTTAAGAAGCACTCAAGCTAAAAGGAGATGTGAAACACCCTTTTCCTTTGGAGAAGATGGTACCAACAGGCTGCCTAATGCTTCAGGAGCCTTAGCAAGGGAGACTTATCTTAATAGTTTGCAACTACAAAGCAAGAGTGTAAGGTAAAATGCAAGCCTGATAGTTGACATCTCATTTTTTTAAAGGAACCTGGAAAAGAACCACATACACATGGTTTTTATGAACTAATTCCTTTCTCTCTCCCTTGCTCTTTCATGCATATTCAAGACTGGCCCCAGCAAAAGAATATCAGTCCAAAAAGCAACAAACCATATATTACTTTGACTCTTGATGTACCCTATTTAGTGTGTTTAGGGAAATATCTGTTTAAAAAGCTTGTGGCCCCTCAGAGATCCCTACCCCTTTCAGTCAGATGTGTATGTCCTAGGCAGTGTCGCTGCTCATTGCATTTGTAAATGAATTTAGTGTCATAAACTGCAGATAATGCACATGAGAGTAGTAGTAACCATAGGTCCATTAAAATAAGTGTACTTGTTCCAGTATAAATATTCACATATCTTTTTTTTTTTTTATTTTTGTAACTATGCTTGCTATATTTTAAACAGTCAGTTTTACCATAATGCTATCTTCCTAAGAACTGTTTCTATGCTTTAACTTTTCTGTTTTCCAGGTTTTTTTCTATGCTTATAATCTTGAGGTCGTTGTATTATGTCTGCAAAATGAGTAATGCGTTCTGTCTAACAGAATGAATCAGAGAGAGAATAACATTATGTGAAACATTCAGAGTTCCAGCTTTGGGGAAAAAAACTATTTTGAGTTCAAGTTAACACTTGTCTTATAGTAATAGCCTCTTCCTCAAACGGATTTGAAAGAGACCTGAGAGACCTGATTGATAGAATTGCATCACGTAACTCAGTATTGCAGAAAGAGATACGCTTCCATGGCATTACCATGAAACATTTTTTGCCTGCTGAACATGTACAAGATCTGAGATTCCACCCAGCTGCCTTGAATACTTTTTCTCACTAGTGTGTTCCATGGGTCATTGCTGCCCTGCCTAAGACCAGCCTTGCTCCTTGGGTCCAGCCCTTTCTTGAGCTCTGGGGACAACAGAGGGAGATTTACTTTAGAGGCAGCACAATGGCTCAAAACAACCATGCCCCAGCAACAGGCTACATTAGCTTGGGCTGTGTGCTCTACAGCTATATCTGAATTGTCTCTGAACCATACTTATTTGTTTAAAACATCTTATGTATCTCTGCATTTCATCATGTTGTTCAAAATAAGCTTATTGGAAGCAATAGGTGCTGATGATGCTTTGTTAGAGTTCTGAATACATGAAGGCAATTTAATGCTCCCAGCACTACAATACGAACAAAGAGCTGTTTCCAGACTAAGGTCTGGACTTCTCTTTAGCGACGCTGTCTGCAGTATGGAAGGTAGATGGAGGGAAAAAAATTGCCTGAGAATGCCAATCTATTTGTTTGAGATAGATGACTAAGCTTATGAATATCTGACAGGCTTAAATCCCACCTTAAAAATTCAAGTAAAAGAAAGAGTAACTTTACCTCATTTTTCTCATGTTTCTCACCTAAAAGAGCTCCCAACTAGGGGTTCCTGGTTTTTTTCTGTGATTACTCCTTGAAACCTAAGGGAAAGCATGTTTGGCTGTAAGGATACTGCTGTTCTTTGGAAATCTCTTATGGACAGTACCTCATCTATCATGTTTTTTTTTAGTTGTCCTGGATGAATCATTGAGATGCTCTCTCTGCTGGTACTGCTGCTCCTTCCACATGATCTCATACTGACCCTTTTACTTGGAGGGCAGCAGTTAGCCTGTCACAACAAAAAAGTTATGCTGGCTTCTCTCAGTGGAAAAGTCTCTGGATTCTCCTCTCCGTTGTAGTTTGCTGCTTAACTATTTCCTCATCACAGTGAAAATAAAAATTTTCCTAAGCCAAGAACTTAAAGAATACAGAGTTTATCCAGGGCTCCGTTCCACAGAAATCCAAACCTCGTACTATTCTCTTCCCCTCAGAAATCTTCTGTGGGACAGGCAATATGGACAACAGATCCACGTCCTTTGAAGAGCCCTAAAAACTTCTAAAACAGCCATGGGATCCTTCATTACAGAAATTATACTTGACAGCTGGCAGAGAATCTCTCAGCTTCTTCAGGGACCCTGTACTATGAAATTCTGAACCCTGTCAGCTTTGACATGTCTAACAGAAACCAGAGCCTTATATGCTAACTAGACCCGACCCACATCTGCAGATTTCAAGGAAAGCACTTCCAAGTGGAAGCAGTTCCAGACGCCTAGAAGGATATTTGCCTGAGTAGATGTGTGAGTTTGTATATGCTTATGTATGAAATACATATAAACTGTGTAACCAGTTAATGCAGTAGAATGTGTTAGACCCTTCTTTTGCATGGAAATAGCAGATTGTACTGGTAACTTTGTATTCCAGATGCAGGGCAGCTAGATTCTGCTGAATACTGGACAGCAACTTGCCAGTGCTTTCTGCTTACCACACTGTCCGAAGATCTGGAAACCTAAATAGGAACTTATTCTGGTGAAATTTCACTTATTGAGTGAAATTCATTCCTAAGGCAGGCAAGCAACCGCAGCTGGCAGAAGATCAGCCCATAATGGACAAGCCAGGCAAATGCAATATTCATTTATATTTTAGTTTGCTAGGAGATATTTTACTAAGACCTAAGAGCATAAGAGTTATTGGAGACACTTGGGACTTTCTGATTCAGTAAAAAGAAATGGTTCAAAGAAGATGAATGTCTTGGCAGATCACCAGCTGGCTCTCCAAAAACCTTGGATCACAGGTTTTTACAGAGGCCACATACTCCCTTTAAAGGTTGCATTATTTGAGAACTTACTCTTTGACTTAAAGCCAAGGAGCAGATCCCTATTTTCACTATAGTCGTTTCTATGCTGCACATTACAGTACATCCCAGGGTCCAGCTTCCCCAGCTGTTTGAATTTGGAATCTGACAAGAAAATATCATGACTCCTGTCTACCCCAAGCAATCTGGTTTCATCTCTGTGGACGTCAGTGCATAGTGGAGGGGAAGAAGTGCATGCCGGTGCCTCACTAATAGAAAGGCAGGACTTGGTAAGGGCACAGATAACAGAACACAGAAGCCTGGAAGCATTCCCAAGCCCATTAGCTCAGACACAACCAATGGGACCAGAAGATTAAATAATAATAGTAATATGCTTTAATGGCTTATTAAACAGTACACAGCAAAAGATAAAACAAATGATAAATGAAAGACAGAACTTTCAATGACAAACACTATTTACAAAAAAAAAAAAAAGAAAAAAAAAGTGGGTAAGAGGTATAAGCACAGTGAGATAATACTACCCAGAGGCTGTCTTCCTAAGCAAAGCAGTCAGCCCAGTGCTGGATTTTTATTAGAAAAACACATGCGCACTTTCATCCCAAGGGACCCTTCAAACAAACAAAAAACCAGATCATTGCTTCTCTCCTTTCCCAATTTCTAGCACTGTGAGCGGTAAAGATTGCTAATAAAGATAGTGAGGTTCCTTTGGCTCTTTCAGTATGACCTTGGCACTGAGTGCCAGTAAAATTTTAAGTGATAGGTTTTGCATTTTTATTCCCAGTAAGAAAGTCAAGAAAACCACTATCCTCCACACAATTTACAGTTGAAGTAATATCTTTACTGTCAGGGAAAAAAATCCAGACTATAGAGCATAATATGAGAACTCCCTTATTTAACTCAGAAGCATTAAAAAAAAGAATTAAAAGATTCACTGACACAAATACTGTAAACATATCAGAAAGTAATGTCCTGTATCCACAGTACGAATGGTGCATTTTTTTTTCCACAGAATTATCTGGAGTCTTGCAGATCCAGGTTATCTCTGTTTTCCTTCTTTCACACTCTTGTATTTACCAAAGGTCAGTACATGCAGCACCTAGCTCCTCTTGCTCAGGCACAAAGATTTAGTGCTTACCTCATCTTTCAGCACTTACAAAAGTGATTGTAAAGGCAATCCAGAAGCTTCCTGAAGAGCTGTATAGGTGATAATGGATCCAAGGCGGAGAGGTGCTCTGCTAAATCTCATGCTTAAAAGCAAGGGCTGGTTGGAGATGTGAAGTTTGGGACCAAACTTAACTGCAGTGATCACAAGCTCGTAGAGAGTAGGATCAGAACCCTAGACTGTAGGAGAGCAGATTTTGGCCTCTTCAGGCATCTGCTTGGAATAATCCCATGGGATAGAGTCTGAGAAGGAAAGCAATCCCAATGACCCAGAAGTCAAGTAAAGAAGGCAAGAGACGTGCATGGATGAACAAGTAGTTCTTAGCAAAACTCAAACATAAGATGGAAATACATAGGAAGTGGAAGTATAGACAAGTAACCTGTGAGGAATATAGAGTTGTCCAAATAAGCAGGCATGGGTCTAGGAAGTCCAGGGCTCATCTGGAGTTTGATGAGAGATGTCAAGAACATGAAGTACGTCTAAAATACAGCAGTGACAATACGAAGATCAGAGGAAATGTGGGCCTGCTGCTGAATGGGGTAGAGGTCCTGGTGACAGTATAGAAAGTATACAGAAAAGGTAGACATACTGAATACCTTCTTTGCCTCAATCTTTTTTGGTAAGACCAGCCCTCAGTAATCCCAAATCCTGAAGATTAGGGAAAATGTCTGGAGAAAGGAAGACTTCCAATTGGTCAAGGAGTATGTTAGGTGTCACTTAAGCAAACTGGACATATGCAAATCCATGGACCCTAAAGTGATACACCCAGGAGTGTTGAAGGAGTTCAATGGTGTCATTGCAAGGCTACTTTCAATCATCTTTGAAAGGTCATGGTGATCGGAAGAGGTACCTGAGGAGTGGGAGAAAGCAAGTACCACTCCAGTCTTCAAAAGGGACAAGAAAGAGGACCCAGGAACAAAAGGCTGGTCAGCCTCACCTCCATATCCAGAAAGATGTCATGGATGAGTGAGGAGTGATGCACTCATTCGTAAAAAGAGAAGCAGTAATATGATTTACTGAGGTAAGACGGTGATTAAACAAAGTTCAGTCTCAAAACGTTTTTAACAAGGGTCAATGACAAGGTTCACTCAGTTATTTCCTGCACGGAGCAGTATGGTCAGATAAAAGTGTCAAGGAGACCTTCCCGTGGAGTCATGAGGTTCGGAATGGACCTTCTTGCTTTCCAAGTTCCTTCTCAGAGTAGTCTGGGAAGGCTCATTGGCTTCGTTCCATAGTTGGTCAACAGTTTATTTCTAAAGGATTATGTAGTCAATCAGAGATGCAGTTTAGCAAAGTTAACAATTTTTCAACGTGCTATTAGTCACTTATCAAGGATCTATCACAGGTAAGGAGTTTCTCAATCTTGAGGAGGTTCTGCTACTCAGGAGAGCTCAGTGGGCTTTGGGCTGCCCTCTATTTTTGGGGTAAGGAGATTGACTTGTAGTCATATTTGCATACTAGATGGATTTTGGTTGGTGCATGCTCAATTCCCCCTGCCCATGTGCTGTTTATGGAGAGGTCAGGCTGGGGGAGAGGGAGAGCACATTTGCAGGGGAATGAGCACACCATCACAGAAGATGATGGAGCAGCTAATTCTGGACACCATTTCCAAGAACATGAAGGAAAAAGAAGATGATCAGTAGTAGTCAGTATGGATTCACTAAGGGGAAAAGTAGTCAGAAGTGTTATTTTCATTCAAGTCAGATCCACTAGATTAACACTATTTACAATAAAATATACAGATGTACATGTACACAGACACACACACAGAGCAATTTAAGGCAGATCTAAAATCCACATGGCATTGTACAGTGGTTCCGAGATTTCTGGCCTTCCCTTTTTGTTTCTGCAATGGGTGAGCAGTAGATTGTGACAAACCTTAATGAGAGAGAGGTTTTGCAGTGAGTGATCCTTCATTGGCAGCAGGCAGCCTACACCACAATTAGCGGTGTAGGGACATTTCAAACTGGAGGCTACATTCAGACTTGCTTTTTCTTATTTTCTCTTCATGATTCCCTGTAGATTAGTGCATTTCTACCTTACTCACAGCCTACACAGTCATCATTTTAACTGTGTACATTGATGACTTACTGCATTAAGCAACACAGTCATTCACCTTATTCAGTGCTTGCCCCAGGTCCATTTTAAAAATTAATTTGAGGTCTGCTGACTTGAACAGTTAATTAAATTCAGAGGGCCATGCAGTTTGCCCAGCAATATTTTAGGAAGGTTTGTTAAGACTGGTTGCTGTGGGAACAGGCATGTTTACAGAACATAAACCAGGGATGAAGTCAAAAGTAATTCAGGATCCCTGGTGTATTATAACATGGTACATTGGAGGAACAAATAGATGCCAATAATTCAGCAAAAGATAGCTGGGATTGCAAAGGCAATGGTCATGTTATTCTCAGTTCTAGGTGTGCATACCTCCTCTGTAACAGAACAGAAAAACATTGGGGACATAGGTTTCATTTCATGGACCTACTCTGAGAAGCTAGGATTTCTTTCCCGCTATAATGCTATTTCAATAGTCATTGTTGTACCCTTCCACAGAGAGACCTGAGAGAGAAACCAATATTTTCTCCTCGAAGAATCATCTGCTGATTATGCTTCTTGCACAACTTGCTACTGAAATTACCTGAACGCTGCAGATCACTGCTGGACTCTCTGTAGCAGAGCGCTCTGTACAGGGAGGCTATGTCTTTGTGACAGTTGTGATGTGCCCTGTCTCTGCAGCCAGGACTTCGGTCTTGAAAGGAGAATTTTGGGAGAAATCTGTGGAAAATCTTCAGGTGCACTTATTTGGCTTGAATTTCCAAAAGGTGTTGGAGAGCAGCTTGCTCTTCTTCTGTTTTGTGAACACCTTCATTGTAATAGTGAACTGAGGCATAAGGTATGTTGAAATCACATACTCTTAGTAAATAAATCTAAGCTAATTCTGCACTAACTTATGGTTAAACTTTCACCTTAAATTTTTGAAGCTTACAGTTAATTTGTACATGGCAAAATCTAAATCTGCACTAACAAAAAAAAATCCACTGTGATCTTAGAATAGTAGTTCAAAAATCCTAAATAGAAATTATAAAATACTCAATAGTACCTGAAATCAGGTATTCATTGTTAACCGTACCAAAGGAAATACCCTTAAAATAAAACAAAATCTCTCTGAGTTAGATAAATATAAAGAAAAAATTCAAATATTTTTTACAGCTGAACAGTGAATGTGTTATATTAGGTTAAGACAGAGGGGAAGATATCACCAGTCTAAAGGATGCAGAAAGCTGAGCCCTCCTAGCTGAACAACTTGATAAAAATCTCATGTGTTCAGCATAATAGCCTTCCAAGATATTTTGCCAGACCTGTCTTGGAAGCGATAGATATATGAAACCACGAGTTGCTTAATCTCCTTTCCCAGAAGTTCCCCACATTACAGGGTTCCAAGAAGGCTTCCTCTACCTCATGCTAAATCAGTCTATTGTGATTCTCTTTTAATTTCTCTGTTACCAAAATTCTTTTGTACTCTCCTTCAGCCAGCACAGGCATCTGCATGGTGAGATTTTTATCTCAGACAACAGCAGAGAGGAAGAACAAAAACTACCTTCTGCCTTTCTGAGACTTAATTTGCAGGAATACGAAGGCATAAAAAAATTACATTTTCAAAATTGATAACCGGGTCTGACATGTGGATATTCCAGCACCCCCGCTCTGATGATACAGCAGAAATACTACAGTTTCTTTAGTTGGTGAATTTATGTGCCTGTTTCTAGATGCTTGAAATCAGACATTCATTGAAGATGTCTATGATTCTGCAGCATAAGTGCATAACATAAATAACATATCTATGTTATTTAGCAGCTTATGCATAAAGTGGTATTATCAAGGACAGCAGTCAGGGTCTCTTTATCCTTTACTAGTATCCTAACATTCAACTAAATACATGACATTTACCTACTTTTGAAAGTCCCATTTCATGATGAGAAAAGCAGACATTCATATATGGTCCTGAATGTTTTCTTGAAGGCTCGGTATTCAGACTCCTCTTCTGTGTTTCCCTTTATTTTTATTGATATTGATGTTAAATGGGTGGTTTGGGGATATTGAAACTGCAGAACTGATTCATTACAGTGATTTCCTACCTCAGGCAGCAACAGACTAAGCTCCCCTCCTCCAAAGCAGAATCCATGTATGAAGGCAGATCAATGTCCACCTCTTCCATTTGCAATAATTCATTTAGTTATGTTAATAGGAACTATCTATTCGATTTGTCAAATTGCATTACTGAACTCGCTGAAGCTGACAGGAATTATCTTGTCTCCTGCCCTAGTGCCTGGCTGCCACATCAGGGGCGGTGGTTAAGATCAGTTTTGCCATGGCTCATTTACTCCTGCTGTGCTGGTTTATTCTGTTTAGCACTAAGTGGGATGAAGGGAGACAACCTGAAGTCGACTTGCCCTATACACCCTTCGGCCCACTCATGCTGTAGATCCAGGTAGCAGGGCCATGATTAACCCCTCCATATTGTGGGCTCTGGCAAACTGAACTGCTTTTATGTTGCACATTGGCACTTTTTTTAGTTTGCATGAAATCAGTCTCTGCAGTTGTTAATCACCGATAACTCAGGTCCTTATCTGAAGCATAAAATTGAAATGGTTATAAAAGGAGTTTGAAAGAGTAGGGAAAAGTCATCTAAGACAATGTGAACCTACATGAGATACAGTCGGAAATATGAGCAGACACAAAGAAATTAGCTGGAGGGATGGAGAAAATAGAGCTACTGTAAAGCAATACTTACGAACTACTTTTTTTTTTTCTTCTCTTTGTAATGTATGTGCTTGTCATATTTGAATTTGGTGTAGGTTGCCCCCTCCTGTGCATTTTTTCATTATCTGATTAGTTCGCCTTATAGGTAGAGTCTAGTCTGAGATAATGCTGTACAACCTACAGCAATGTTTTACAAGGCACGATCTGTTTTAGCTCTCTGCAGGAGAGCTCTGCAGGTCAACAACTAAAGTTTATAGTTTAACCATCTGTTGCTCTCCCATGTCACCAAGAAAAAGGTTAGGGTGACCAGCTGCTTGCTTTTAAGGCCTGACATGCATGTGGGGTACATGATTTATCAAGAAGTCTGAGACACCTGGTTTCCTGACTGACCCCGAAGGGGGATGCCACCCCAACCGAAGGCAGGTACCACACAAGGAGGCTGGGCAGCTGGGAGTTGCCTTGCGGTTAGAGGCCAGTAGACAGTAGGAGAACATGTATGATGAAAGTAAAACACAGTGGATTATGGCTTCCATAAGATGTGGGTCTGTCCTGGCTTTGCTCTGTTATTTACAGATAAGTGATGCTGCGGAAGGCAAAGACCCAGACAGTTAGACTTCAATTTTACTAGCGCTGCCAGACAGGAAAAGGGCTTTATAGAAGACAAACTGTGCAATTGAGTTTCTTTCCTTAACACACAGCAGCTTGAACAAGGCGGGAGCTCCTTTCTCATCCTGACTTAGGAGTATCCCTAACCGGACACTGCATTGAAGCCCCCAAGCCATCCCACTTGCTGTAGGTGTCAGATTTCCTATTCCTCCCCCCTACATCTCTATTTAACTATTCCCTGTGTTTCATGCACTGAAGATCTCATGGAGCAAGTGACTCATTAAGTCCCTGGATTGTTGAGAGGAAATTAAAAAGAAAGGAAAACAAAACCAGCTCACGTCATCCAAGATAAACTGAGCCTTGGAAGAAGTTGTCTCCAGGTTCATCAGAGAATTTTAGCAGAATGCTTATAGAACAAATCTTTAAGCATAGTCTGTGTGTAAGGATGACTGGATCTTGAGAGTTTAATTTTCCAGATTAAACTAGTGTCTGTCTGTTATAGCCTTTTGCTGTGCTATGTACAGAAAGATATACATGAGAATTTTTAGTTTTATTTATTTTAAATACTGCCCAGGAACCTGGGCAGAAAATCTGAGTATGTTATGTGCTTTCTTCTACAAGAAAAAAAACAAGGTGCAGAGTGCCAAAATTGTACATTTATAAGGTTTGAGAGTTGATGAAAATGTTTTAGCTGCTGTTTTCTTCTGACTTGACAAAGCAAACAGTACCCACTTGCAGAAACACATGCATCAGCAAGCAAGATATCTAAGAGCAATATTTTTGTTTACAGACTAAACAGGGTAAAACAGAAAGAAGTAGAAAAGGTTCTTTGCTTTGAGAGCTTGCATTCTCACCCTTTACAAGAATGACTAGAAAACAGAGTGTTGCTTTGGGTCAGCATAACCTATGTGTTAGTCTTGCTTTGGTGCCTGTCTCATTGCATGGCAGCAGTCATCAGGCGAGCGTAGCTGGAACACTAAGCCTGAGCAAACACATAACGCACGATTCCCCCACTGTCCGCATTGCCTGTCCCCAGGCAGGTATTCAGCTTTTCTGAGTGATGAGATCATTAAGATTTCTGCTTCTTAAAAGCCCCTCAGGGAGGCATTTGTCTGCTTCCCATTCTGTATTTAAAGTCTGCAACTGTAAATATTGTTGCAATGTTCTCATTCAGTTACCAGCATATTATCAATTGCTTGGATATATAACACACATCTACCAATGGCTAGTTAACAAATCCACTTTGGAAATCAAACAGAAATAATCACAGGAAGTATTTTAACAGTATAAACACTTTTTTTGCATGACAGTTTATTTACTTTAAAAATTGCTCTTTCAGCTATCCATTTATAGTTTACTTGCAAGACTGGAGCATGCAGAGTCCAATGTTTGCATGTGCACACCTCCCATGAACAGTAGTGGCAAATAGAGATGGGGAATGTCTTAGAAAATTGGGTCCATGAGAATAAAAGCCAATCAAAATCAGAAACACAATCTACAATGAAAGAACTTGGGTAAGAAACTATTCTAAGTATCAAATCAAAATGTGTTTTAGCTGGAATATAACTTCTGGACACAATCTGCCATCATTGTAAACTAGTGTACAATGCATGCAGATGCCAAGTATCTCTGTCCCACCATATTGCATTTTGATATTTAAACTGCCTGATTTATACAGTCTTCTGTAACAGATATTTCCAACTATCTCCTAAGAAACAGAGACAGTAAAACTAACTAAAACAAACAAAATATTTTTACAAGGAGCATTCTACCTTCCTATAATTACTAATACAGGATGTGTCAAGGAGTTTTGATATAGTGGGATTTGAAAACAATTTAGAAATGGCTAAGTCTCACTGTATACAGCATCACAGAGCTGGAATACAGCAGCTGTTTAAAGTGAGCAATTGATACTCTCTACTACGACATCAGGTGGACCAGTAATGAAGAAGAGTTTCACAGAATCACAGAATGGCTGAGGTTGGAAGGGACCTCTAGAGATAACTAGTCTAACCCCCTGCTCCAACAGGGACACCCAGAGCAGGTGGGTTTTGAAGATCTCCAGAGAAGGAGACTCCACCTCTTTGGACAGCCTGTTCCAGTGAACAGTCACCCTCACTGTCAAGAAGTTCTTCCTCACATGGAGATGGAACTTTCAGTGTTTTAATATGTACCCATTACCCATTGTACTGGCCACCACTGAGAAGAGTTTTGCCCCATCTTCTTTATGTTCTCCCCTCAGGTATTTATACATACTGATCAGATCTCCTCTCAGTCTTCTGCAGGCTAAAAAGGCCCAGCTCATCTAGTCGTTCCTCATAAGATAGATGTTTCAGTCCCTTAATCATCTTTGTCGCTCTACGCTGGACCCTCTCTAGAATCTCCAGGTTCCTCTTGCCCTGGGGAGCCCAAAAATGCACCCAACACTCCGGGTGCGGCCTCACCACAGGAGTTTGGGAGAGAGGCAGGGTCTCTTCCCCAGATCTGCTGGCAACGCTCCTCCTGATGCAGGCCCGGATCCCATTGGCCTTTGTGGCCACAAGGGCACATTGCTGACTCATGGTCAACTTGTTTTCAATCAGGACTCCCTGACTGATAACAAATCCCTCTCCATGGAGCTGCTTTCCAGCAGGTCAACCCTCAGTCTCTACTGGTATCTGGGGTTATTCCTCCCCAGGTGCACTGTTTTGAGAGTACAACATTTCCTTGAAGATGACCGTAGTACTTAGCATTAAAATAGCCGTAGTCAAGTTTCAGGTTGTTTCACTTGCTGTGTTTAAAGACCTGAGTGTAGGAAGGTACCTCTAGTAAGGTCTAGTAATCTAGTTTCCTGATGAGGAAATGTGAACTGTAGGAGGTGCAAGTGCAGAAAGCTGAGGCCTCATATACCTACCCCAAATAATAACTTCTTTATGCAGCATAACAGCCCACGTCTTCAAACACTCAAAACACCATTTTGCAGTTCTGCATATGTGTTTCAGAGCATCTCCAGCACTAAACTTTCTAACAGCTTGTCTTTGCTGCTCTGCCTACAGTGAGCTGGTTGTTTCCACTTCACATGGGTTCATAGATCTTTTGCAACTTGGCTCTTCTACTCATATTACTCTCTGCCTGATTTTAGTGACTCTTTCAGAAGCCTGTTCTTGGACGTGTGACCAATCTCTGTGTGAATTATCTAAGTGACAGAATATAGAGAGCTGGGTAGACCTCTGTCATTTCTTCTGTATCCTAGTATCAGGGCTTTGTCTTAACACTTCTCAGAGTCCTTCAAGAGTCTTAAAGAAATCAGATATTAGTCTGATTATAAGTCCTCCCACCTTCAGCTTGTCAGCATGTAGAGTAGCAATCTACTTGTTGTATTTGCTGAGACTTTGTTATAGCTTCGGGTGTCTCTGAAAAACTGGTCTAGCAAATGGCAAAAATATTGTACCCTTGAATGATTTCTGTTTTGGTAAGGAAACAATTAAGGACTTTAAAAATGTACATGTAGTTTTAGGTAGGGAAACCTCAAGTTGCCGTGGCAAGGATGCTTTTTCCCTCATGAATAGATTCTACTTTGTTACATGCATGTGATGGGATCTTAGATCTGCTTTGCTACCGTATATAAAAGCAGACAGACATCAAACTGCTTTTATCAGACCTACAAGGGTGCACGGTGATATATAATGCCTGTGTTATGTCAGGCCTTACTCCAGAAAGCCTCTAGCCTTAGCATGGATTGATTTCAGGGCAGATGCAGAGCAGTAATGTAGCTTCACCTGGTGCCACTCAAACAAAATAGACATTCCAATCGTCATTTAAAAGAAGATTGCAAACAAGTTTTAATATCCTTCTGATTGATTGCTAATGCCATTGACTTGCAGAGGATTATTTTGGAACTGTTTTGCAGGAGCAAGCTTAACCTTGATTTGCCAGAGGTGTTAGGATTTGGCAGAAATAGTTTATGTTAGTATGGCACCGCAGAAGAGAAACCCTTCATGATGTGCTTGTGACAGTAATATAATATGCCAATTCACTCAAGTTACTATGGAAAGGGACCAACATGCATCTGGCAGTTTTATTTATTGGAAGTAAGACCTTCACCGTCTGAAGTTTTTCATTTCCTTCTGCACTGACCTTGCATTTATGATTTTGACTGCAATCAGATCAGAGTTGATGGGGATGATGTACACTTCACTCTACCTCTTGATTTTCCTTTGATGTCCATACAAAATGATTAACTTGCAAAGGATTTCTTTTTCAGTTCAGTTTTGGAGAGTGAAGACAAATTATCACAGAACTTTTGTTCTTAGAAAAATATTCTAAGAACCACATCATTTTGGAAAAAGAGGGTATTGTAATAATCAAAATGTTTTGACTACATGTACAGTATATTTACACTGGAATTTCTCAGTTATTGTGAGGATATTTTTGTCATTTTGCTTATATATTATTAGTTAATTTTAAAATTCTGTAAGCAAAAGACACAGAACTATGAAATATTTTTCCTTTTATTATTACAAATCAATATACTTAAAAGATTCCACATTTTATTTTTTTAAAATGACTTAAAATATATATCTAAACTTCTATGAGTTCTAATTAAGAAAGTTCTCTTTCTGTATATATTTTGTATATTTTTGTATATGTATTTTTGAGAGTATATTGCCAGTCATCTCTATAACTCAAGTTAACATTTACGAAGAGCAGTACACTAAATTCAAACTTGTTGGGTAACTAACCTGGGAACTACATGTAAAAAAGCCATTGTATCTAGATTTTTTTCATAAAAATCCTTGGTCCAGAATAGGAAACAAGGATAAACATAAGTCCTAGCTTAAAGAGCTTGCAGTTTAAAGTCCTTTGGAAAGTTACTCAGATACATATGAAAAATCCTATTAATGTTAAAGTTATGCACTGTGAAATCAAAGGAATGGTTCTTTTCTAACATAAGATAACTATTAATGTATGATACGGGTAGCATATATTTGACAGGCTGTTTAGCACATGTGGATGACGTATCCTTACTTCAGGGTTTCTTTAGTAATTGGCCTCAAAAAGAAATTTCTGTATTTGAAAGAGAGAACAGTTCTTTATTGTGAAGGTGCCAGCAATGGAATTGAAATGTCTGCAAGATCAGGTGTACCTCGTAAAATCCTGAGTTTCAGATATTGAAAGGGCAGATAAATTTTAAATACTAACCCAGGCCTTAAAAACAAGCTGGAGAAATGAGCATCTACAAAGTTAATTACCTGCTAATCCCGAAGGATTCACATTTCATTAAAGAGGGCATCATTTTAGGCCTAGACACAGAACGCTGAATTTATAAGCCTTTAAAATGTTTCCAGATTCCTTACCAAACAGAGGAATGTTGGAAAATGATAAACAGTTTAGTAGAAATGAAAGTCTTCTTTAAACAAAAATATTATTGTACTCAATTAGCAATTGCTAACTTAGTGGTAAATACAGTGCCAATATAGTATCTGACTACAAGGATATGTCTTTGCACAGCAACAGTTTTAAAAATGCTTTATTTTAGGAAATTTTTCTTTATGTCTAATTGTTAAAACCACATTGCATTCACAAGAAGGTAATACAAAAGCTGCCAGACATTACTCATAGCAAATGAAAGTCAAAGAACATCTAGCTTTTGAATTAATATTGCTAATAGTATTGTACTGGGGAAGAGACTGTCAAAGCAGAGCAGAGATATATTTATTATTTCCATTATTATTTCTATTACAATAATTTGTAGATACTCCAGATAAATTTAGGCTTCCTTAGACATGATGCAGACATGTCAAAAAAAGATATTGACTTAGAGAGCCAAATCAAAACCAGATAGACAAGATGAGGAAAAGGAAAAGAGAAGGATTTTTGTTTTTGTAATTACACAGAGAGTGACTGATGGGTCGTCTTGTCTTGCGTTCCCCTGCACTTTCACTGGCTCCTGCTGCATTTGTCTGGATGTGGCTGCTCCCTGCTCCGTGGCTTATGCTAGCACAGCTTTTAGTGTAATCCAAAAGGTGCTGGCTATGCGAAACCCCTTTTCAGAGACTTTCTATTCCAACTGCATGTTTATGCCATGTTGCAGCTGCATTTAGAGAAGACTTTTCTTCTTATGGTTTGGTTTGATGATCTGTCAAGATTGTCAGGTCTTTTCCAACCACAATGATTCTATGAAATTTTACTGATTGTCATTTACAAAGACTCCATGATCTATTTGGAAGTAGATCACCCATCCATACAAAATAACCTTACATAGGTCAACTCTGGCTATTGCTGAGGCGAGCTGGGCTACAGGTCAAGCACATATAATGTATCCATTGCCATCTTCATCTGCTTTGGCGGTGCCTTGACTTAGAATGAAGGCTAGCTTGTTATTAGTAGCTATCCTTATTCTCGCCTTGCTCAGGGTCTCCAATCACATACTGCATGCTTAATAAGGCACAACAGGTTGCATGTGTGTGTGGATGTGTGGATTTTTTATTCTAGATAAATATTATTTGCTCTTAATATAGGTGTTTGTTATACTACAATGTTCTGCATGACTAAAAACCATCCCAGCTCATTTCAAATGTTTTGATAAATTAGATGCTCTGAATGGATAACATTTAGCATGACAGCTCATTGCATGATTAAGAAGAATCAATTACTAATGTGAATTTTATTTTTAAATATGCAATTATGGTTTGCACCTCTATAATTGCATGCCCATTATTTGTTGTCAGAAGGACAGTGGTATACACTGACAGCAGAGACAGGACCATTAGCCTTCATTAGAAAACCGAATAATGGAAACATTCAACATTTTCTTGATATTACCATTCAGTGTCATATTGCCAGATCCCTATTTCTGCTGGCATTTCAGCTCATATCTGCAGTTATCATAACTGCTATGAGATTTCTGCATTTGTGGTGTGTCATTTTTATAGTGACAGTGTTGTGAAATTAGTCGGTTTCCTGACATTTTTTCTATACATTTTAAAAACCTCTTTAGGTTTATTTCCATTGTTGGAGAGTCACGTGAATTTACAGGAGATAACATGCTGAGAGAGAAACGGATGAGCAGTGCAACATGGAATTTTTCAGGAGGTTAGATGTAAAGAAATGATATCAGTAAACCCTGAGAAAAAAATGTTTCTTTTTGAATGCATGAGTTACAAGAATTACCTGGTTTTTGTTTGTGCCTTGCCGAAGATGCATGCACCTTTCTCATCCTGCATCTGAACAGGCACTGTTTGTGAGTAAAAATTAGCTACAAAAAGATAGGGTTAAGTATTCCAAGTTCTGATGCAAACATTCATGCAGGGTATGCTAAGCACCAGTTCACTAGACTGAAGTATTTTTATATCCCAGATTTTCTTACATTTGTATATCTGTTGTGAAGTAGCTTAGACAGATTTAATATTCAGGGAACTAATGCTCAACACCTGTTTGCACTGAAAATGTGTGAGAAGTCTTGTTCAGGAGTGAAGGTTCCATCTTTCCTTTTTATTGAAAGCCTATCTTATTTATTTTCTTATTCAAATATTATGTTATGCCACTAAAAAGACATTTCCACTGTGTTATTAACTCCTCTGATCAAATAAAATCCTTGGTCAAGTAAAATCCCTTCACCAGAAGTAGAAAAAGAGCCTTTAGACTGATGGGAAATTCAGCGTTGTTTATCAAAGCTAAAATTGGATAATGGCGCTTGCTCCTCAACATGGAGTCATTACATAGATAGGTGCTGCAGTGAATGCACAAACAAATATCAGCCACTGTGCAAATATCATACTAATTTAAGCAGTGGAGGAATTCCAATTAGCCTTCAGCAGTATAACTGCTGCAGCATGACTGAGTGCTTAGGGTTTTAGCTTGTTATGTCCAAATCTTTCTTTTCCTCCTAAGATTTTCTCCTGTGTTTCTGCATATCTTCTATATGTGCAGCTGATCCGTACCACATGTCATGCCGAGAAGGATGTCCTTGTTCTTGTGTGCTACCGTCCAGAGATGACATGAGATGACTTTCTAGCCATTTGTGTCGTTGTGTTGTCAGTGTTCCAGAGAAAGTTTGGAGGAGGATAATCAGCCAGCTGAACTAGGATTCATAGCTATTTTTCATTCCTGTTAGCATGGAGAAATGAGCCAGAAACCAGTGTTCTGTGAAGCTTTATACAGATTGAATAATTCATTTTAATAGCCTACCTTAAAACTTAAGATATAGCAGTGATCCTATTAAAGTTGGCTGCCTGACATCTTGTAGCAGAATTTATCACTGATCTGCAGTTAGTATATTTGTTTTGGAAGTATATTTGAACTACATATTTAATGATATCCTGCAGAAGAAATAGCTGATATAAAGATTTCATCTCTTCAAATATTAGTTTCCTCGTATGCAGGAAACAGGAATGAAGCAGAACTTATTATTTTGTTGTTTGGATGGAACACATAGTATTTTCGAAGAGTCACAGAGACTAATGAAGTTTACATAGCTCACTGGTATGCTAGTCCTTATCATTTATATTACTTCTGGTATTCAGTTTATGTCTCTACTGTATTTCTGTCATCTCAGGTTTATGTGTAAAAATACAAACTGTAGAGGCTAGAAATCTTTTCTATTGCCAGTTAACTACTTTCTCCTTACCAGCTGAGTAACTAGGCTTGCATTACAATAGCGGTTGATCAGGACTGAAATGGGAAATCCTCTCTGCGGAGGATGACAAATTCAGATACAGTAGATTTTAAAGGTGTTGGTTTACATACGTATATATAAACACACACACACAAAACAAAACAAAACAAAACAAAAAAGAAGGGATTACTTGTAGAACTGCTCAATATTGTATATATTGCTAAGCCCAGCAGACCATCACTCTTTTTCTGATTCTGTTAGACAATAAGATCTTTTAAAGACAGCCCCTTCCCATGACAAACTATTGATATTGAGGCTATACACAGGTTCTACTCAGAGCACCTGCTGGGATGGCGAGGACTGACTTACTACACTACACTTGACAGCAAATGACAACTGTAGAGGCACCAAACTACCAAAGGAGAGGGAAACAGAGGCAAAACTAAGGCTTGCTGGGCAGCAGAGACCATATTTTTTGCCTTCAGCTTGGCCCATGCTCCTTCTCTGCTTCAGGAGGGGGCACAGATTTTTGCAGCCATGGCTCTACAGCAGTTACTGGCGTCACTAATGTGGACACCTCAATCATTAAACCATTATCAAATCAAAGAAAATTTGTGTCTTACCTAAAAATGCTGAAATTGTAAGAAGCTACCAAGCTCCTTGAATGTCATGCCCTCAATAAGCAGTCATTGCTGTGAGCACCTTTCCCATTTAGTCCTCCTGAAAATCATGCTCAACACTTTGATGGATGTAAACTGCTAAGTAACATCTTCATGCTGCAGAGCAGCACTCTTACCTCAGTTACTATTGCATAGATAATAATTACATTCCATTAGTAAATTGGCAGGAAACACACAGTTCCTTTGGCTTGCAGTAAAATTTATTAGCAATTTGGTAAAATATGCCCCATCCATTTTCACATAAGTACACAGATTTTAGTGCTTTGATCACAAATGTAGAAAACCCTTACTTGGCAGAATTAAAAAGAAGCTAAGGATAGATATCCTGCAGCCATTTTATGTTGAAGAATGACTGCTAACAGGATTTCTCATTTACACTCACTTCAGGTATGCTTAGACTTCCAAAATGATGTATATGGGAATCAGGAACACCAAAAAGAAAATAGACCAGTCTAGGATTGAACCATCATTGCTGTTTCATTCACAAGCTCTGTTTTAGAACTAAGTTTGATTTTGTCTACAATATTGCAACTGGAAGAATATTTCAGAAATTGAATCATAGGATGAGGAAACTGCCTCTTATTTCCATCCCAAATAAATTCTTAAGTATTGAACATCAATTTGTCTTTGAATTAAAATATATTTAGCTTATTCCAAAATAGCAATAGGTGATTCCAAAATAGAGGGTTTTTTTTGAAGTGGGGAGGGTGTTACAGTGGTATGGTTTTGGCCACAGCTAGCCTGCATGTAAAATTTTACTCAGGATGTCATGTGGCAGAAAAGTTTATTAATATTTCTGGAGCAGTAATGAGTGCATGCTTATTTTTCTTTACCTTTTTGACTCTATAGAGTGACAGAATTTCTTCCATTCTGAGCTATTCACAAGAAATGTCTTAAATGTCTTAAATGCAGAATTTTCATCAAGCTATGATGTTTTCACTAACAAGATTTTTTTTTAATGCTTATTTTATCACTCATCCCCACCGTCACACTGAAAAACGATAGGTCTAAATGACTGGATGTGACCCTGTGCCACGTGCTTTAGTTGTCTCTGCCTGAGCAGGGAGGTTGGACTAGATGATATCTAGAGGTCTCTTCCAACCTCAACCATTCTGTGATTCTGTGATTCTGTGTGATTAGAAACCTAATGTCTCAAGGAAATATTTAAACTATGTAATGTTGTTTAAACATCCTAGTCTCTGTTTCCCTCCATGAATGAGCACTTCAGTGTCCTGGAAAATGAGGACAGTCCCTTACTTTCCCCATCCACGAGTGGACACTATTGCCCGTGCATTTGTTTCTGTAGAGAAGCTTGGGACTAAACATAATTGAAAAGTATCATTATAGCAGTCAACCATGTGGATCTTCCCTTTGGCTTCAGTGAACATTCGATCAAGACTCTAATTAGAGGACAAATGCAAAGCTTCAGTTTTAATTCAGTTTATAGTTCTGATTTCCATATAATTGTGTTTATAACATATGCAACACGAGGAGGACTTTATGTCCCAGTACAAATGGCTCTCTCACTAGGGAGAAAACAGCAGCCTGGTTTCGGGGCAGAGCCTTGCAAGGCTTGCACTGCCCTCCTGGTCACCCTGGAGGGGACCTGCTCCTGCTTGGCCATGCACCGGTTTCCTTCTACTGGGATACGGCCTTGATGCAAAACTGCAGGTGACACTGAGCGGTAACAAAATAAATGCCTTTATTTTTAGTAACTGGACAGAACAAACCCGAAACTAGACAGTATTCTCCTGAATTGCATGAGCACGATTCAATACAATACAAATGCAGTTAAAACATATATATTTATATATATAATTTTTCCTATCATCTGATTTGTCAGGTATAGGCTTAATATAACATTTCTGACACAGACAAAAATATACATTTTTTAAACAACAGCCACCAATACTGCCCTGGTAAATAGCAGTCTTACAATAACTTACTGTCTAACTGCACATTGTACTTGATCAAATACACTTGAAGGGCAGAAGGAAAAATGAATAACATTTTTTTCCTATGATAGTTATATTTGAAAGCCTAAGTTATTGTACTATATGAAAATAAAAGGCTAAATCTGACTTTATTTGATCCACTTAACGTTTACATTCAGTTCAGGTTCACAAAAGAATATTTTATTTATAATACATATATCATCCCACATGGACAAATATAGATGAAATTGTAACTGCTCTTGACATCTCAGCTATTTATTAACCTCAATTTTATGAATACGTCTCATGCAAAGGAGATAAAAAAACTCCTGTCAAATAAGAGTTATTCACAGAAATGTTAAAAATATGAAAGTAAAATACATAATCATGATATGAATATTTCATCTGCAAATAGTGGACTCAGAAACAGTAACCTCAGTGTCTGAAAATGAACTTTTTTCTTTGCTGTTTGTAGAAACAATTTAGTTCGCAGTACCTCTGTCTACAAAACCCAGGAAGGAACACTGTACAATTTGCAACGAAATAAAGCAAGTCTGCTTGAAGACTCACATCCTGTTGGCTGCTTCCTCTTGAAAATAATCTGATTGCGTTTTGTTTTCTTCTCTCTTTTTGTAGCTATCAATCTATACGGCCTTTGTTTATATATAACAGCTTTATAGACTTCTAATGCTGTGTTAACTGAGCAAAGGTAAGAAAAGTTATAATCAGCTTTTGTACAGGATTGTTTAGTTTGGCTTTTGGGTTCTTTCAATCCAGAAAACAGCCCATCTCTGCAATCCTTGTTGGAGACTTGGTATGTAGAAACCAGAGTTAAGGTCACACTACATGCAATCTTAAATGTTTGCTTCTCTCTGTGGTATGATAAATCTTCCATGGTTTACTACATATACACATCCAACTTACACACCCAGAGTCCAGTGTTTCCAGCTTTCCTGAAGAGGAGTATAAAATTTTTTGAACCATTTTCCACTATAGAATGCATAGTTTTATGTAAACAAAAAGCTTTGTAAAATCACAGTGATTTTAGAAAAAATATTAGGAAAAAAAAAAAGGAGATTTCTGATCACGTTGAAAGAACGTGGTTTGGAATTTTTGGATGAAAACTTTTTATTTTTCCATTTAACTATTTATTCTGAGCATTTTGTTTTTTTTTTTTTGTTTTTATGGCAACGAGTGAACACAATAGAAATTAAATAATTTCTTTTTTCTAAACAAAATATTTTAACCAATTTAACCAATTCCTGACAAGCTCTCTCCCCTTTCCTCTCTCTCCCCCGGCTCCCCTCTTCTCCCCTGCTTCCTCCCCATCTCTTTCTTTTTTATGTATGACACCTTTTCTCTTCTCTTTTCCATGACTCAGTGAGAAAAAAATGCTGCTGGGCTCATGTCTGGTTTGGGAGCATCTCAGGACTCTGAATCTCCCTGGCCACCCATTCACTTACTCCACAGGAATTCTCATTTCTGTGCTGTATTCACTGTTTGGCAGACCTGTCCCTGATTTTGATTCCCTCTACCCAGAGCACACCCAATATTTGTTAGTACAGTAGACAGTAGTACTGCAGTTTACAGTGCATATTCAGAGCTCAGATGAAGTGGTTTTTTTTTTTTTTTTTTTTTTGAAATGAAGTGTATGGAGAAAAAAAGGTAACATTTCTAAATTTATTTTTACCTACATATAAAAAATATATATATATGATGTTAAGACTCCACAAAAGGAGCAAAAACATATCTAAGGATTCAACCTTGTGAAAGTTTATGTCAGCGTTGAATGCACAAGTTGATGGCTTCTTCCTTTAGCAGCAAAATCTACTCTTACACTTACCCTCCAGTACAGCTCCTCGTGCTGCAAACGTTACAGAAGGAATTTTCACAAATGACCAGCATCAGGAGGACAGCTGAATTTCAGCTGAAGATTTTGTGTCATGCGTAGAGTGTAAAAAGAGTTAGTGGAGCACATCTCTTAATAGTACAGAAATCTAGTGGCTAGATCTCCTGCTGCAGAAGGCACGTACATACCCATTGGGACAGACACAATCATCTAGGCTGTGAGCAAGGAGAAACAGCTCTGTGTGTTCCCTGATGGTCAGGGCAAAGTCAGAAGGGGCCTAATCTCCCTGCTTTACTGCTCCTGACCAGTGTTGCCAGTTATGAGCGAAGTCTTGGCTGCTCCTGGCCAGTGCCAGCATTGTACATGGGCAACAGGATTGACCTCCTGGTCAATCTTGATAAGTGAGTACAGTGTTCGGTGGAAGACACGACTGGGCAATTGACTATACTTCTGGATTTGCCTTTGCTTTCAGTTTCTCTCCAAACTAGCACTGCTTTTGGAGGTAGACATGTACCAAAGTGGAAATTTGTTCAGTAAGCCTGTTTTCCATTGGGAATTCAAATTTTCAAGACAAAATGTTTTTCTGTAGAAAATTTATACTTTTCAGATTAATCCCAGCAAGTCCAACACAAAAGACTGTTGGAGGTCTCTAAGAATATATATATATATTTTTTTTGTGAAAAATAGGAATTTTCCCCATGGAAAACCCTTTCCTCTGTTTCAAGCAAGCTTCTTGACTCTCTTTACTTTTTAATATTTGTTCACTGCTGCAGTCAAATGACATCAGACTGCTTCCTTCACTCAATGTTCATTTTGATGACAAGGTAAGACTTCTCTCAACATTGCAACGTTATACTTAGTTTGTAAAAAACTACATTCTCAATATTTTTCCCAAGTTGAGTTTCAACTTCAATTATTGCTATAAAACATATATATTTGTATCCTCCACTGGTGACAGCCATTCAAGATCAGGAAAAAACAACACCTATCTTAACATGCTTTACTTACTTAAGGTTGTCTTGCATAAAGGATAATGTGATTTTAAGCTGGGAATTCATTTTCACTTATTTAACATCCTAAAAGGAATTTGTTACTATTTGCACATTTCTCTGTCTTATACAAATAACAAAAAACTAAATTTGTGTTCTTTGAAATTCATTATAAGGAAAAAAACAAACAGACAAGAAACCCAAGGAAGTTACCTGTCTTGCTCAAGCAAAAAGCTCATTTGCAATATATCACTTACAACTGTGACAATATATTTTCACTTAATGCCAATAAAATGTTGACTGATAGTATCTCAGAGTGACTGTATTATAATCTCTTCACATAATACTCTAGCTAAATGACAGCTGCACTTTTCTGTTTTGTATATTTTCAGTTTTAAATATTTTTAAAATGATATGGTATATAGTTCTTGGTGGAAAGAATGGGGTCTGAGTGCATCTTTTGATAAATACTCTATGATCTAACCCAACATGTTAGATAATAACATAAAAATTTCTTTCACGAGATGCTCCTGTTCCTAGAAACCATTTAAAGAATTGTACATTCCCAGTTCTTGCTTTTCTTCTGATAAAAGGCCTCTTACTATTCTTTGTAGGCTGTCCTGTTTTGCACTGCTTTGTTGGGGGACACCACACTTTAATTATCTTCAGTATTGGACAGATCTGGACTCGAATCAACATAATTGAAAGCTTCCTTATTTGTGAAAGTTGAGCTCAAAGTCAGACTGTGCCGTGGATTCACAGGTGCAAGTTCATTTAATACAATATTGTCACTTTTTACAAGAGTTGCTTTGTCCATGTGTTCTCTACTGTATCTCGAAACAACAGCGTCAAGGAAATCCAGTTTTGGTGGCAAGGTCCCACTTTCAAATAGGTATTTTGCTAAGTAGGAGACTATAATGTTAGTAAAGAAGGAGGTAAGCATAGCAAGTGTTTTAAATGGGAATCGCTGTACATAGATATTATTTTCATCTGGATAGCAGCCAGGATAGTAGATCAAGGGCTGAAGGTACAAGTACGGTTCCCCTCCAGTTATTCTGAGAAGAAGGCCAAAGACATATCCTGCAATGGCACCATAGGTGTTGGTTCCTTTAATAAATAACACACACAACAGCTGAGGGAATATGATGATATAAACAAGATCAGAGCTGAGGTACCACAGGCCATACACAGATGAAGCTAGCAATGCCATTGCTGTTGCTGATGCTCCAAAGAGAAAAACAGTGATTCTCATGACCCATACGATTTCCCTGTCTGAGGCCTGCAAAAGGAGTGTAGTGTTAGATTTGTTTATATTAATATACACACACACACATATATATATGCATATGTATACATATGCCTTCATTTGTGAATATAGTCTGTATTGGATATTACATTGTCAAAAGAAATTTTGCATCACATATTTAGCAATACTTCAGAAAGTAATATCTCTGTATCAAATTCAAACACAGAGGAAAAAAAAGAATCAAAGGCTAAAGCTGCCATTCTCAAAGGTGTTGTTTATCTTTAAGCATAAGGAAAATTTTCATAGCTTGGCAAGGAAGAAAGCAAAAACAGATCGGTAGAAACTAATTTAAAAAATAAGTACAATATGGATCAACAGAAAAATACTATCAAGTATAAGAATCTCTCTTTTCTCCACTTCCCTAGGAAAGCATTCACTTGCTAGTCCATTCTGTGCATTTTTCATGTGTTAATTGATTTCCTGATAAATTAATAATTCAGAAAGGTGTCTTGTTTCATTAGGAATTTAAGTAAAACTGATGGTGACAGCAATAACTGGAACTGTCTGGATAAACAAGTGCCATTGAAAACACTTGAAAGCAATCTCACTAATATATCTTTTTCACTTATGGTCAGTCACAACTATAAACATTTTTATGGCTTTTAGTTTGTTCAAAATAACGTTGGGAAAGAAATGCTCTACTTTTTCTAGTCAGAGACAGGAACATGGAAGAGATGTTCCAGCATATAATGATAGTTTATGCTTCATCTAGTTATAGCATCACCTATTTCCTCTAAAAGTAAAAAGGATGAAAATGTAATCTCACATTTTGCCGAAACGAAAGCTGGTAAATGTTCCGAGCAAACATAGAACTTGCTGATAAAATTGAAGAGTCGGCTGACGACATCACAGCAGCAGATACAGCACCCAGGCCAAAGAAGGAGATGTACACTGGGCAAAGATACTGCAGCACAATTGGTAAAATCATATCTGCTTCTTTTTTAGTCATGGGGTCAGGAGGACCATAATCAGTCTCATTCCAGGCTGCAATATGGGCATAAATCATTAGTTACAGAATATCTTGAATTCATGTGTAATGAACTACTATGAATTGGCATATTTTTACTCGCATTCAATGACCAATCCAAATCATTGCTGTGGCTGGATGAGTGACATTATAGAAACTCCTCGTCCCACTGATTTCTGTTAGGCAGATTTAATTCTGCTCATCATCTTTCTTATAATTTCTCATCTCTAAGCTAAATCCAACCACAGTCAATGATTTCACTCCAGGAATTTTAAAATTAAAAGTTTACATGAATTGTAAATATTATTTGTCTCAGCAAAACAAGCCTGGGATCCATGTTGGTTGGCACGTGTTTAATTCACTCGATTACAGACTTAGACCTAAGAGCTATATGTCAAGCATTTCTAATATAAAATGGCTTCTACAGTGTAGCTACATAGTCATTGTGAGAGAAATCACTCTCACTATGACAAAGAAGCTGACAAAAATATGGTTATGATGAGAAATCCTTGATAAATAACTTCCCTGAAACAACTACAATACATAAACAACTTTTTGTAGTTATTGTCATTATGATCAAATGGTAGTACTAGGATATAACTAAAATAATAACAGAAATATTACATCTGCAACAACTCTGAACATGCAAAATAATTTCATTTCAGGAACGGGGATAGGAATGATTTCTTTTGAAAAAATCATTTCATAATATTTCTTTTCAGTGCGGTCTCCCATTTAAGAAGCCAAGAGTTGATTAATGGTGCTACCTTGTTCTATTTTATACACCATACATTTTGTGATTTTTTTTACATATTTATATTTATATTGAATTATTTACCTGTGGATGCTCCAATCGCACCAATGAGTATTGCAGGAAGAGCCATTACAAGACAGCCAAAAGCAGCCAGAAATGACAGAACTTGAGCATATGTGGCAGAAGATGACGAAAGAACTCGTTGGAAATATGCTTGCCAAGGGATTCCTCCTAATGTCTGCAAAGATGATGAGCAGCATCCTGTTACTAGGACTGACTGTGGATTTCCTTGCTATCCTCATAACACATAGAAGCATCACTTGAATATGCTCCTCTCCCCATTTGTTGCTCTTTTATTTATTTATTGAATCTCAGTCACTCAATAGTTGCTGTAATTTGCATTCTCACAAGTAATGTTAGGATTTTTCAAATAGTTAAATCAGTTAAATCCCACTCTTTTAGACAGCTTATCCCTTCGTACAATTAGCATCAATACTTTGCACATGTGTAACCCTCTGTAATCCCAAGGTATTCTGAGCTCCATAAATACTTAATAAAATACTACTGCCGTATTTCATACTTGGAGAATCTGGCCTTCAGTATCCTCCTCTCATCTCAATCAGTTTAGTCACTGAGAAGATTTAGAAGCAAGCTTTTTATCTACCTTCATGAATGCATGTGGCCATCTAAATATGTTCTATAACAATTTATCAAGAATCTAAGGAAATATTCTTGCACAATCTCAATCAAGTACAATACCCATACAAAATAAGTACAAGAAGAACAAAAGTGTAAACATTTTTTTTTATGGTGGCAACCCTTCTTTTGGGTTGAGTATATAACAGAGAAGACCTGCTTATGACTAAAATTTTATCTACAAAATATGACACAAATAAAGTATTACTGAAGTTTAAAAGAAAAGGTAAAAAAACATCTTCAGAGTAGGATTTGAATAGTCTCCAATAAGTAAAAGAAGGACCTATGACTAAATAGCATGGAAAAAAACCTCTGTGTAAGCTAATTGCTCACTAAAAGTGCACTCTCCAATTCTACATGTCAAATAAGGCAGGAGACATAGAACTAACACTGTGTATGCAGGTGTTTCATATGTGTTTCATGTTCACACAGGGACCAAGTGAAGGTTGCACAAGCAACTCTGATTTTGACATGCTATTTATGAGTTTTGCCCTTTGAAACCTTAACAATATTCCCTTAATAAAGCTGTCTAAGCATGTGTAAATCTTGATCTATAAAGAAATAGGCAGAGTGAAAAGCAAATATCTGACAATTTCACAGCATTAAGGCATTCAATTGTAATATTACCAAAACAAGGTTAACAGTTTTAGCTAGTGTCATGTTTTGGATCTTTGGCTATCTCTAAAAACGCTAAGATGAAACAATATATTTTCCTAGCTTAATTATTATTCTGAAGATCTTTGGCTGAAAATTCTTTTTAAAAAGAAAGAAATCCCAGACCAGAATAAGATAATCAAAACAGCATAGAATTGCTCAGGGACACTGGGAATGGAAAACGTTAGCACTTGTGGTTAGATTTTATAATGGAAAATACTTAATAACCACCAATCCCATATGCAATAGATGGATTTTAAATAATGAAAGCTTTCAGCTCATTCTGGCACATGTGCATCTATGAATTCATCCATCCATCTCTGCAAAGCTTTTTTTCTACAACACCTGTAACACTTGTATAAACTTATACATTGCCTCCTGAAATACACATATTTCTTGGCCAAGAATGACATCAATTATGTGTTAGCTACTCACTTTTAATTAGTTTTAACGTAAGTCAACTCTTTCAAGTCGATGATATTTAAATTGCGTTACTGGTGATGCTGACTCTGAGAGCTGCGCTACGACATCCTATTGATATTTCACTAAAATCATTCACATGCCCAGAAATATTTCGCAGGAGTCAAGAGGGTAAAAAACTTCAGTCTACTGGAAACATTTAAATAGACTCTACTTTTCATATGTCCTGTAATGTACTATGAGTTCTTAAATGTACAATTCCTTTGCACAAGTCATCACTTACCAGCAGAAGGAAATTGTCCAGCCACGTGTAAATGTCAAGTGAGTTAATAGACCCAAGCCAAGGTGCTTGGTACACCTCTTGCACAGCCGTGAGCCCGATGTCTGTCACCGCAGGATGTGACATTGCAAAGGGTACGCTGACCCACTGTAACCAAAGAGTAAAGTTTCATTCAAGTCTAAGCGAGGCATGTGAAACACATGAAACTACAATATTAACCTTGGTCTGTTTTTCTTCTCGCACACTACAGATCAAATGCAAAGTTGAGTTGTAGAGTCAAGCTGTGTGCCAGTCCAACACCTCTAAAATCCAGCGGTAATGGTAATAGCAACGGAGAGCTCACCTCTCCAGCGTAAAGTTATGGAGAGTGTGGGTATGAGAATTAATCAGTGTAAATCTGTGTTTCCAAAACTTTTGAAAGCTTTGGGAAGAAGAAACCAATCATACCATCAGTAGGAAATACACATTTATACATCTCCATTACATCTTCCCTATACTCTACAAGTATTCCTTACACCTTTCCCTGGATCATACTGTAAAGAATATCTACAAATAAACTTAAGCAATAATGCCAGAATTTTCCAGTAAACAAGTATGAGACATCACAAACACATCTAAATGCTTGGGAAAGTATTTTAATTCAACACAAAGATAGATGGTGACAGCAGAGAGGTGCTGTAGGTGAACCCCCCGTTCTTGCTCCAGCAGCCCAGTGCTACAGCACTTTCCATCTAGAGAACATTCTCACTCTGGGCTATTTTAAAGTCCTTCCCATTTTCATCTGGGCCAAAATATCAATTGACAAAACATACCCAGAAAAGGTTTCTGCCAGAGGGTGCTTTCTTTCACCCTACCAATTTTTTGAGCATGAATGCTATTTTACATCCTGTCAATTTAACAATGAAATAAGTTGTCAGATGCCCCAGTTTGGATTGTGCATAGATTGTACTGAAAGGAAAACCAGGTTTTGTGCTGTACAGAATATATCATTTCTAGCACAGCACTCTTAAGCCTCTGATGATATCAAAAGTATTCAAATGATCACATGTACGGGGTTAACAGCAATGAAGAAGGGAGAAATCATATGTCTACTTTGTTTCACAGTTATTGCAACACTAAATGAAGAATATCTGAACTATTTTTATGTTCAGCAGTGCTGCCTATTATTCGGGTTATTTATCAAATGCAGTAGGCCACTTTTCTTTAATGTATTACTTGCCAATTTGGGTCCTTGGGCATAAATTTTCACTGGTTAGTGTCTACTTTGACTTCTGTGAAATATTACCAAAATGTCTCAACTATTTCCAAGATATTTTGATGGAAAAAAAGTATATTTTGTCAAAATGAAACATACTAACACTCTTTTTTATTGAAAAAATCTCAGGAAAAAAGAATATGAGATGGATTCTTTTTTTTTTCTTGCTTCTGACTCTCAAATGTAAAATTTGTCCATGTGATAAACTTCTGAAGAATGTCAGTTTGGACACACTCAGATGAGTATTTTAGGAGGGTCAATAGAGTCCACCCGCAGGGTGTATGCCACAGTCCAGGTTTTAATAGGAACTCTATTGAAAACTCATTATGTATGAGCTCTTGTAATCCACTCAGGTTCCTGACAGCAACTCTTTGTGGTCTCAAGGATTATCTCTGCATCAGTCATAAAACAAGTCAAGACACATACGCTTGCCCTGCAGCTCATTGACATGTCATAGCTTATGTCCTTACAGCTAGATCCCCTTTTCCTCCCGCTGTGGAAGTGTGTTCTATCTAAAACCACTCCATGAAGAGCTTGACTACTTTTACCACTATATAAAACGTTCAGCCCCACTATACATGGAATTATGAAAATGGCTCCTCCTACATGACATTATTGTCTGTTTTAAATGGGAAATTTCATAAAGATCAAAACCTGAAGTAAAAGAACACTATAAAAGCTTCAAAACCAAGCATTTACTTTGTGACCCTCATTTGTCTCCCACCCTCCTTACCAGGTTCCTGTTACCTTTAATTGCAAGATCACAGATTATCCTTCCCACAGGATCAGGGCATTATGCGGGGCATGAGTAATCCTCATTTGAAAAGCATTTCTATATTTTGATTTATCTACATAGGTATTTATTTATTTGGGGAAGCTGTGAGAACTGAATAGGTCACACATATTAACATACGCATTAGAGAAAGGGATATATTTTCCCCACTGTTCATGTGATGAGTATTAGCAAGTAAGATCTGGAGTAACTACTAAATTGAGGAGGACATCTGGAACTTGGATTTGCCTTTTTCAGAGCATTCAGCACCATTCCCATGAAGTCAGTTACCACTGGGAATGTTTAGCATTTCTGCAAGCAAGGCGAGAGGCCTCACTGTAGGAAGCCACAGAGCGAGGACTCACACATGGTTAGTAACCACCTGTGTGCAAGCTCTGGCTGAAGCAATTTCCCCAGAGCTACACAAAATCTCTGTTGAAAGCCAAGAAAATACTATGGTTCCCTAAGGTACCGTTCAGTTACTTCACCTTAGGCCAGTCCTTTTATTTCTGCTTGTCTCAGATCCCTGCACACCTGCAACTATCTGTTACTGGCACTGGCAAACAGCGGCAGCAGCTCCCCTCACTGTGTCCCTGTGATTTGACCCTAGAGAAGATCTTCTGCACTAATGTTTTTCAAACTAAGGCTTAAACAAAGGCAGTAAAAAAACAAAAAGGCCACCCACTAGCATATCATTAGCTGCAGATGAGAAGATATTCATACCACCATATTCAAGCAGCAGGTCATCTGGTAAACCTCTCCAGACCATGGTCATGGAGGGAAATGAGGGAAGAATCCAGAAGGTAATTTAAAACGGGAGGTTAACCTAGCTGCCACGGGTGGGTGGTAGGTGGTATGAATACCTACAGGAAAGAGAAGTGGGAGAGCATTTCAGCTCTCCAGTTCCAATTCCAGCATTTCAGGGCTGATTTCCTTGCTGCTCTCTGACTTTCATGTCTTGTCCTGGTGATGTGCCACAGCCTCAGGGACAGGTAGGGATGGAGTTAGCTCCAGCTTATTCTGAGCTAGATTTATACCCGGAAGGGAAATTACAAGACTGCACTATCACACTGATAATATATATATATATAATAATTAGGCTTCTTGTCAGTATTGCAGTCCAAGTACAGGTTTGATATAATGCATTGATATAACACAGACTCTGTAAAGTGGCTCCTTGAAGGGAGATATTCCTCCTCTCCCCTTTCAGTGGAGATGATACAATTCAAAATATTTGTCATAATGCTCAGGGCAGTCTCCTATGTCTCTACAAAGAAGGGGAAAAAAAAGCCAAACTCACCAGCCCCAGAAAGATGCAGAAGAGCTGGACTACATCCGTGTAGGCCACAGAATATAGACCACCCACAAGAGTGTACATAGTTGCAATCAGGGCGGAAATAATGACTGAAATATTGATGTTAATGTCAATGATCACACTTATTGTGGCACCTGTGCAGAAAAACAAAACACTGTATGTCATTGTACATCGATGACAAGGCTCACCTTTGTTTCTGTGAAGGAAATCACTTCAGGAAGAATATGCATATGCAGGTGCTGGTTTGCTATGCAGTCTGATATTTGGTGACAGCCCTCTATAGCCCTCTTTATCTTCACCACCTTCCATCTACACTTCTGATGGAAGTAGGAAAAGGAAAGCTCCCCGTTGTTCTAACTTTAGCATCTGACATATTACGTATTCTTATAAAAAAAAAGAAGTAGGAGGGAAGCCTCCCACCAGTATTTCCTTACACTGTTTAACCTATGCAACAATTAGAGTGTCTCATGTTCTGTCCTTTTCTTCAGGTGGAGACTGAAGCTGCCCTGTCTGAGTTAAAGTTGCAAGGGAGCAAATGTCCTATTGCAGTACTGTATTGGGCCCAAGGGAGTTCTGCTTCAACATACCATCCCTGAACTAGACTGTTTTGGCAAGGGAAGGAATGATATGGAAGGCATGAGCTGTACAGGGAGAATTGCCCGCTCTTTTCTCTATAGTGCTCTAGAGTTGCTTACATAGGACAAGATGGTTTCTTTGCAAATTGGACAATCCATCCTCTGTTGTCAATCTAGAAATCTAGCACTTCTGCAGACATCATAACCAGATTTCATTTATAGTAAAGAAACCGCAATATTCAGGTGTTGGTTTAATGTCCACAGAAGAGCTCATAGAATTGCCAGATCACAGAATTGAGTCACAGAATTAGACAGTCCAGGGACTGTCTAATTGAACACCATGCTCCAAGCAGGTTTAGCTAAAATGGATTGCTCCTTTGGGCTTGCAGAAGGATTGCTCACTTCAGGATGGGGATGCTACAGTGACTCCACAACCCCTTTGGGAAACTTTTTCCCATGTTTGACCACATTCACAGTAAAAAAAAAGGGTTTTCTTAGGTTTAAATAGCATTTCCTGTATTTTATTTTATGATCATTGCTTCTTGTCCTGGTGGTATGTCCATGTCTGTTTTCTACTGAGGAGCTCAGCACTGGTTTCTTCATTGCTCAGTACAGGGGAAGGATCACCTTTCTCCACTTCCTGACTGCACTCCCTTATGCAACCTAGGCTGCTACTGCCCTTCTTTTCTGCAAGGACCTGTTGCTGGCTCTTGTTCCACCTGTTGTACACAGGGATTCCCAGGGCCACTTGCACAAATCTACTTTTTACCTTGTTAGCCCACATGAAGTTCAACAAGGCCACATGCTGGGTCCTGCACTTTGGTTACAACAACCCCATGCAGTGCTACAGCCTTGGGGAAGAGTGGCTGGAGAGCTGTGTGGCAGAAAAGGATGTGGCAGTGTTGGTCGACAGTGAGCTGAATATGAGCCAGCAGTGTGCCCAGGTAGCCAAGTAGGCCAAGGGCCTCCAAGCTTGTATCGGGAACGGTGTAGCTAGCGGGACCAGGGAAGTGATCCTCCCACTGTACTTGGTGCTGGTGAGGCCACACGTTGAATACTGTGTCCCGTGGGCCCCTCACTACAAGAAAGACATTGAGATACTGGAACATGTCCAAAGAAGGGTAACAAAGCTGGTGAAGGGCCTGGAGCACAGACCTTGTGAGGAGTAGCTGAGGGAGCTGGGGGTATTTAGTCTGGAGAAGAGGAGGCTCAGGGTAGACCTTATCATTCTTTACAACTACTTTAAAGGAGATTGTAGTGAGGCAGGGATCGATCTCTTCTCCAGAATAACTATAGTTAGAACAAAAGGAAATGGCCTCGAGTTGCACCAGAGGAGGTTCAGGTTAGACATTAGAGGAATTTCTACATGGAAAGAGTGGTGAAGTCACCGTCCCTGGCAATATTCAAGAAACATGTAGATGAGGTGCTTAGTGGCATGGTTTAACAGGCATGATGGTGAAGGGTTTACAGGTGGACTTGATGATCTTGAAGGTCTTTTCCAACCATAGTGATTCTATGATTCTATGATCCTTGTACATGTGGTTACTTCTTCCCAGGTGCAGGATTTGGCAATTTTGTTGAACTTCGTGAGGTTCTTGCTGTCCCATCTCTTCAATATGTTGAGATCCTTCTGAATGGTAGCACAGTCATGTAGTGTGCTACATCAGATAATTCTTCTCATTTTGCATCATTTGCAAACTTGGTGAGGGTGTCCTCTGTCCCATCATCTAGGTCACTAATAAAAATGTTACACAGTACTGGCCCCAGTATATTCCCCTTGGGTACACCGCTAGCGACTGGCCACCATCTGGACTTCATGTTCTTGATCAAAACCCTCTGAGCCTGGCATTTTAATCACTTTTCAATCCATCTCACAGTCTTCTTATCTAGCGTATATTTCATCAACTTGTCTAGGAGAATGTTATGGGAGACAGTGTCAAAAGTTCTTCCTGAAGGCAGGGAGGGAGGTGACACATGTTTTCTTTCAGTCCTCAAAAGATTTTTCTTGGTCTCCATAGCCTTACAAAGATAATGGAGAGTAGCCTTGAAATGGCATCAAGCAGCTCACTCAGCACTCATGGGGCAACTCATCAGGTCCCATTGACCTGTGTATGTCCAGGTTTCCTAAGCTGATCCTCTTCCACTGAGTGTAAGTCATCATTGTTCCATACTTCTCTTGTGGTCTAAGGGAGCCAGAGTTGCAGAAAGTTGCTATTACTAATGAGGACTGAGTCAAAGAAAGCCTGGCATACACTGGCCTTTTCCATGTCCTTTGTAATTAGGGCACTTGCCCCACTCGGCATCAGGTCTACAGTCCCTCTAGCCTTCTTTTGGCTGATATCAATGACTCTGTAGAAGTCCTTCTTGTTGCCATTCACATCTACTGCTGGATTCCGTTCCAGGTGGGCTTTGGCTTTCGTAGTTGCATCCCTGCACGCTCAGCCTCTGCATTCCTCATAGGTCACTTGCCTTCCCTCTATTACATTTCTCTTTTATATCTGAATTTAGTCAACAGGTCTTTGTTCATCCATTCAAACATCCTACTGCTTTTGCTTGATTCCCTCCTTGTTGGGACAGACCATTGTTGAATTTGGAGGAAGGGATCCTTGAAAATCAATCATTTCCCTTGGACTCCTCTTCTCATCAGGACTCTTTCCCAGGAGTTCTTCCAAGCAGGTCCTGAAAGAGGTCAAGATCTTCTCTCCTGAAGCCCAGGGTTGCAGTTCTGCAATTTGCCCTGCTCCTTTCACTGAGAATTCCGAACTCTACCATCTCATGGTCACTGTAACCCAATATTCACTAGTTCTTCTGTATTCACAAGTATGATGTCCAGCTGAACATCTTCCCTCATTGAATGCTCAGTCACCTTTGTCAGGAAATTATCATCATTGCATTCTGGAAACCTCCTGAGTTGCTCAATTGACTCTCCAACACATGTTGGGATGCATATACATTTGTCTTAGATGAATTAGCTATTTTAAGTGATTGCAGTCTTCATAAACCCTACTGATCTCTTCCTCTGATCAGGATGATTTAAATGAAATATGTTTCAATAACTTTTAGTAACTGAAGGCATTTGTGGATGTAGCCTAACCACATAGGCAGAGAAGATAGGCCAAGAACAGCGGAGAGCTGCCAGGTTGTAGAGTGAACCGTCAAGGTCCATGTGTGAAAGGATATCGTGTTGGACCTCTGTCACAAAGTGGGAAGCCCTGCTTTTCCCTTTGACTCCTGTCAAACAATGAACCATGAAGAGGATAAACAATCTGGTGAAGAATATTGGAATTAAATCTTCATTGATGAAGCTGCTGTGCAGATTAGGAGGTATAACATAGTCAGGTCTATTCAGAGAACAGTTAAACCAGAAGCTTTCAGTCACTTTCATTGTCTTTATCTATTAGCTTTTAATATATGTTCTGCTAGAAAGGCATTCACACCACTTGCTTTGAAATTTCACAGATCAGCTTGTCCTCAATCAGTAACAAAGTCTATTCCAAATACTCAGAGAGTTCTTCAAACTCTTCAACTCCTATCACCTCAGCATGTAGTTTGTTCTCAGACCTTTAAGGGTTTTGTGAAGAAATTATGGTAAACAAGCTCCCCATTGCTTTGCAGTTCATCAGAACACAGTTGGAGAGTACCTTCAAAGTTTATTTTCTGTTTAAAATAGCTTGTGTTAGAGAGCATTACCACATGCATGTGCACTGTAAGTGTGATTTGCCAGTAAAAGTCAAGGGCTTTCTCAGTTCTTGAAGGAGTAGGCCTGAAATATAATTAAAGGCCCTGGAAACTGCTTTTTTTCAGGACCAAATGAGTAGTTGAGTGATTTTCTATTGAGTCATAGTTCCACTAATTCTCTACATCCTTTCTTGAATCCTAAATGTTTTCTCCATTTTTTTTCTTTTGCAATTACAAAGGTATTTAGAATTGAATAATACTTGAATTTATTGATCAGCATCTGGTTTACTTCTATATTCTATGTAATGAAAGTTCTGTCTGTCTAGGTTTCCTATATGCAAAGGATTAATTGATTTAGATGCTTTGACAATAGAGCTACATGACTACCCTCTCTTTAAAGGAAATTAATACCGTCTGCTGTGATGTTATAAAGGAAAAGAGGAGGTGAGTCAACTTTGACATAAAAGGGACATTGCAATCATTCATGTCACCATTACAATTAAAGAAAATTTATTGCTATTTTTTTTCATGCTGTTTGAAAAAGGTACCCTTCTGGGTGACTGAAAATGAATAGATATCTTATGTAAGCAATATTCTGATTATTAAGTACCATGGGTGTGAGACGCTCACCTTGCTCTGCATCCTTTCTCCAAGATGGTTAGCATTTCAAGTCAAAATTTTTATGCATTTCTGATTTTCTTAATCCTTTTCGCATGTGATAAGCTAATATTTGTATTGCTGATTCCTTACCTAAGGCAGAGAAGATGGCAGCCGCCCAAAACATTTCTCCCATTAAAGCCGGAATGAAGAGCAGCCCTCCCATTCTTTTTCCATAAATCTGCTGAAAAGGATCTAGCATTGTTACATAGCCTTTGGATCGCATGGGTTTTGCAAAAAACAGACCACCTACAAAGAAAAGCAGCATGTAAAAGACCAACTGCAGTGGAGAAATGCATTGCCATGAAAGGGTAAACCATTGACTATAATTTAAAGGTAGAAAAATATCTGAGTTAGTGGGTTTTTTTAAATGAAATAAATACAATTAAAATGTCCTCTAAGAACTCACCTTAGGTCTATCTCCAGAGTTACATAGCACACCTACACCATTATTATCTGATAATGAAAAAAACAAGTTTAGTTTATTTTGCCTTGTTCAGTTTACTTGACTTCATGTTATGAATACTGTCAAATTTTTGTCAAAATTTGTCAAGTTTTGTCAAATTTTGGATCAGGCTTTCTACCTATTTTTTTCTTACTTAGTATTCAAACCTCTGTGATGGTGGGTCTGTCTTTTAGCTTTTTTCTCTAAACATAAAATTGCCTGGTATTCCTGGTTCAGAAATATGAGTTCACACTCACAAACTCATGGCTCAATAATGTGCATGGCATAGTAACACTATTTTTGCAAGACATTTCAGATTTATTATGTATGCTCAGATCAGCCTTACTACACCTTCTGGATAGGTCAGATGCCTTCCTGGTTCTGCAAGTGTCAGATTCTCTACATATTCGTCATATTTCTATTTCTGTGTATGTTCAGGAAATCTAATGTGTCACAATTCTACCCTAACTTGCAAAAATCCTCAAGTTCCTTTAGATACTTTTTGGTATGAAAAAAAAAAAAGGATATAGCTCAGGAAACCTAAGCAGCAGTTTTTATTGAAATGTGTGGATCAGATTTGCACATGGGTATAACTAAATGGACCTCTATTAGAGTAAAACTACTGAAATGTAATGTATATGCAACACTCATAAAACTAGGAAAGCAATTATATGTTAATAAAATCAACTGTGTAGTATTTGAAGACCCTTAATTAGGTTCTTCATAGCAACATGTATCATATTCATCATTGTACAGGACACTTCACAAATTTCTTTGCCCAGACTTATATCACTCATTCCGTTTATAAAGTTCCCTGAAGAGAAGGTACTGGTTTAGCAACCAAAAATCATTTATACCATTAATGGTATTCTGTCTTAAGGCAGGTTGGTTGAATGCAGAAACCCTCCAGCAATTTTTCTAGTATTGCATTGTTCATGAATCCTGTTCCTATTCTACTTGTTACATTCGCATCACAGAAAATAATTAAAAGAGAAAAATACAAAATCTATGGTAGTATAAGCTATTAGGCACATAAATAATCTATCAAAGAAAATAATAGTGATTTTTACCTTTAAATCTAAAGTGCATGAAAAAGTAGTAAAAGTCATATACCTGGAGTATTGAATGAAAAGGAAGATCAGACAAATCTTAATTCTTTTCAGTCTAAAGCAACAATATGTCTAGCCATTTATTACTATTTTTGTATTTTTGATTTTTTTTTTAAGATAACCAACTCCTTCTTCCCGTGTGCATGCACAGGCCTCACTGCGCTCTACAGAGAGCTATATGGTCACAAAATGCAGACTTCCCTCTTTTCTGCAGTTACCTGCAGTTACCATTTCAATGAAGATGTCTGGATTTCTTTAAAAGCAGTTGGAAATGAGGGGAGAGGCTAACACACCCCCTTGGGGACTATTATTAAGCTGTCCTAGTTATACAGGGACTCGAAAGCAGGAAGATGCTTGTGGCTGTGATCCTAATGACCTCTTCATAACATCAATGGATCATAACCCTCATGACGTTGCAAAGACAACAACTGATCCAGGCAGGCATCTCCCATTACTGCTTTCCTTATGTGGAACACAGCTACTCTCAGGGATGGCAACTATGAGTGGAAGTGGAGATGGCTTGCACAAGACAAAAAAATGATATTCAAGATGTATAAGGTTATTGCCTGAGAAGAAAGGGTATAAAAGGAGATAGGGAGTGGGAAAGTATTTCCAGTGGGAGCAAAGAGTCATGACATCATGATATAAGCCAAGTTGTACAGAAAGAAATAAAAAGGTTAAGAAGACCTGGGAAGAGAAAGCAAAGGGAGTGCATAGGTGAGAGGAACATGTAAAAAAAAAAAAATCTCAAAATAGACTGAGAAATCAAATATTACTAGAAACGCCAACACACCAATCATTTTAATGAAAGATGAAAAACACAGAATTTTTTTTACAAACACATTCTTTTTAAGTGGTTGCATAAGCACTTGTCTTAAGGACATGATCTTTTCACAAATTGAGAGGATGCAGTTGATAACTTTGTGGCATATATATGTTGATTCACAACATAATGGTTTGGCTAAAAACTGCATCATTGTTTGAGATGTGGTAAGAATCTTTGTATTATTATTATTTTTATGGAAAATAAACTACTGAGACTATATTTCTGGGATAAGAGAGACAAAAAAAGACAAAAAAAGGACAGAAAAAAGAAAATTGCTATGCTCTCTGTATTTTAGATATTGACCCTGCACACAGCAGTCTTAAANCAAAAAAAAGGAAGAAAAAAAAAGAAAATTGCTATGCACTCTGTATTTTAGATATCGACCCCGCACACAGCAGTCTTAAGTGTTGCATTTTGGCATATGATTTACAACTTCAAACTGCATTAAAAAGGAAGATTAGTCCAATTTTAGGACAATAGACTGGTTCTATTACAGACTTCCTGCAAAAATTAGGCAAATTAATTAGACTCTCTGTGGAAATCTGTAAGCTTATAACACTTCCTAACCCACAGGGATATTAATCACTCTTAAGGTCTAAGATTTTGAAGTGTCCCGGTATTACCATGTTCCAGATCATAGAGGCACTTGAAGTAAAGCTGAATATATAAAATGGAGTATATGTTACAAACAAACAAACAAAATATTTCTTGATGTGGTCTCCAAAGCTCCTTAGTGAGGTTGAATGGATCAGATTTGTGTGTCAAAGCATTTGGGGAACTTATGACAGTGTTTGATCTATGCATTGTTTTTCTTTTCCAGTCTAGCCTATCAGCAGAAGGTATTCAATTTACTTCATTGGCCTTTTTTCATGCCCTGGTTGCTGCATTTCAAATGATGTTCTTATCATCAAAATTATTTAAAATGAAAGACTATTAGCTTTTGTTGCTTGCTTACCTACGATCAGACTAAGGGAATATCCGATAGGTGCCTGAGCCCAAGCCAGACCGTAGCCTGGCACATATACAGCTTCTGCTGTCCCATTGATATAACCTCCTCCAACCCAGGTGGCTGAAAAAGAAGAGGTGGAAAAATCTCTAAGAAGCCGCACAAAGGAAGAAAATCTCTCACATTCTAGAATGAAACTGTCATCACTTACAATATTTTTTGTATTGTATTTATTACTATTTGAGTCCCAGTCATGGCAGCCTTCTATAAAAGATAATCCTTATTCCAAAAAAAAAGAAAAAAACTCCACCCTAAACATATGACAAGAGAAACCAGATGGACTCAGACAATGACCAAGGCACCTCAGTTTCTGCACAGTCAGTGAAGATGTGGGGGGGTTAGTGAGGACAATTTCTTTGCAAGGAATGAAACAGATCAGCTCACTAACCGTCATCATTTCCTTTGTGTTAGTCAAAGGAGAGATGTAGGGAGGGACCTGAAGAAGAGCAATAAATATACAATGATAAAATCATCCCTGTTGGGATAACGCAGAAAATTTAGATTAGAAAACTGTCTAATGAGTGCAATATATTTGTTACAATGGATTTGTTGCAATGGATTTGTTACAAAGACCTGCAAGAAAAAAGATGTCTTTAAGATCTTATTTAATTTTAAATTGTGGCTACATTAAACAGATTTAGCAAATTTTGAGTTCTTTAAATGTTACATTTCTAGATGGTGCTGCAATACTTTTGTTTAGAAGCTTAAGTTTTCAACTTTGACACATCTGTATTCTAGACATGAGCAGTGTTATCTGTAACAGTTCATATTTAATCATATTAAATAACAGCAATATATTTAATATATCAGCCTCAGGCCTTTAATAAATTGATTCACTGCCTCAGTGAGGATTTGGGGACTACAATGTGTCTGAAAAATATTCTCAAATACAGAAAGGTATCGTGATTAGCTCTGCAAAAATCATTCGTAATATATTACTTAATTAAGTTTATTTTTTTTCCGGTTTGCAGATTCTTTGCAAATAGTTCTAAATTTTCTATAATGTATAATGAACATTTTTTATGAAATTATAACACGGTCTGTATTTGAATAGGGCAAATTATTACAAGTGACAATTTTTTGTGATGATATTTTGATTTGTCTCAGAAGCTTTTGTTTTCACATATAAGATCACAGACTTTACGTGTAAAAACTCAAAATTGTACAAGATTTCTTTTCCTTAAACTTTCTTCATTTTTTTTCCAAGCAGACAGTGTAAGCAGCAAATTTGTGTGTTTAAGAAAATCAGGTGGAGGAGGACACAAATGCATTTAAAAATTCTAAATATCTTTTATGGAACTCTCACTAACCACTCTCTTCTACTTAGCAGTAATATATCTAGACTACCTCATAGTTGTACTTCTTTGGTTAACCTTATGCTAACTTCCATCATGTCTTTAGAAGTAAATAGGTTGGCATGGAAGATTTAAACTTCATTTTCATTTTTGATTACTTGATTACTGTATTGAGGGATAGACAAATATGCTTTTCCATTTTTGCATATGTGAGACTGGTCTGGAGCATCTGCCAAGGACCCAAGAGGTTTAGGAAGGTGCTGCAAAACTCTTTTTGGCTGTGTGTGGAGGGAATGAGTAGTCAGCATGCACATTCACATCAATAGCTACATTAGAAAGGAAATAATGGGATATGATAGAATTGGATTTCATCCTTAGATATAAATTTTCTGATCCTTAGTTTGCTAAGCCACAATTTCAAGTTAGAGTAATATCTTTTTTGGATGATTTTTTTTTTAATCTGACAAAAGGAATACAAAATTTAATAATCTGTGGAAACACTTATGTGCTAATCTGTTCTAATCCTCTCTCTGCCTGCTTTCTGAAGGACCCAAAAAAATGCAGAGAATATTGACATCCATTTAAAATACACCCTGAAAGATGTTATTGATCAGAAAAATATTGAGGATATGGAGTTGATTTTTTTTTCTAATTCTAATGAGGAACACAGAAACTCCTCAGAGTCAATCAATGTGTAGCAGCAGATCAAATATTTGAGTACTTCTCTGTAAAATAATCCCTTCACTGATCATTGAAATTATTGAATCAACTCATCAAGTCATATAAAATGAGATTCCTGGCCTAGTGATTACAAAAAATAGAATATAGTGTTTTTTTCTTCTTTGTGGAGGGATATATAGTTCCATGTAACTAAAAGTAAATAGATCATTACTTTTCTAGTTGTATTTGCCATCATTTAGATTATGCCATCTCAAATATTTAATTTAGAATTTAATCTCAATCCCAGAAATCAGGAGAGACTCAATCTTGTCATAAATACTACTTAAGAATTTCATCCCACCAATTAAGAAATATTAATAATTAAATCACTATTTTAACTATGTTCACCTAAATTAAAGCATACACACTGTCCTTCTGCATTAGTTCATAAAACAACAAGCTGTTATATTCTGTCCACAATTCAGGCTTCTCATTCTTTCTATTTTGATACTTGCTGATATGATCAGCCTTCTGTAGGCATCATGTTCAGGCATTTTCATAGCTAGTTGATACAGTTTTTTCTCAAGTATCCAAATATGTCCATAGACATTATTCATAGGGATTGTACTTGCTTTAAGGCTTTTAGATACCATTTAGAAAATCAACTATAATTATTCAGAAATCTTGACTCCATTCCTTTGAAGTCATGGTATGTATGCTTTTAATTTGGTTTGAAATTTTAATTTGATTTGAAATTTATAGACTGAATTCAGTTATGTCTCCCCAGGTATCCTTAGAAACTGTTGCTGTTTTCAGATATTAAAACAGAAACATGATAGTGTCCATCTTGGACAAGAGAGGCAGAGTTAGGCTCTATCTCATAACTGAAAGTACTTCACATTCACATACACATACACAAATACATGTTCCACATGTTTCAGACCAGTCTCACATTTGCAAAAGTGGTTAAGCATATATTATGTTTTACCGAATATTGTCGAATAGTCTCGGCAATGATCATCTGCATACAATACTCAGGAGACCTTTAAAAGTTTCTAGCTTATACTCCCATTTAGCAGGTAGGCTTTGCTTGCTAGTTTACATTTAGTCAGTTAAAGCTGTAAAACAGAAAGCTATATTGGAGCAGCCAGATAACTCTGGAGACATGGCTGTGATATGTGCAATGCAGACCTACCATTTATAAACAAGAAAATAAACCCTTGGTCAATGTGACTGTTTAGTAAAAATTATTGCTGGTTATGATCAGTCACCACTCACAGGTTAGTTGTTTTTTTTTCTTGATTGATTTTCTTTTTTTTGCTATGTCCCAATTTCCCTGAGGGAGACAAAACTCAAACTGACCCTGACCGTGCAGACCAACGTGCATACCTAACTGTGTCTCAGATGTAGAGTCAAAGCTGAATTTATTTGTCATCTCAATGAGCTTTAGTTGTTTTCATGCAGCACGGAGGTGAACCAGCACACAAATCCTGATACTATGAAGTCTGTGATAGTTTTGATTGAATCAAGGTTTTAGGGTCTGTCTGGTCTACTGCAGGAATGATTTACTACATCATCTCTAGAGTTTGCATGACATGGTGTGTGAGTAGGCGTGAATTGTACTGATTACAGAAATTGCCTGCAATTTATTGGAATATTGGAATAGCTTTCTTCTGCTTCAGTATACTGTATACATATCCAATAAAATAGGATTAAGAAGGTTAAAAGCTGTGTTTTCCATAGACAAGGCTGTTTGTTAGTCATAGCTGCTTGCTCAGGTAACCCCTTGTTACTTTTCTGCTCTCCCTACCTAAGCATTGCAATCTTGTGACAAGCAATAAGTCTACGCAAAATATCCTGGTTTTGGTGCTCTTGAAAACATTTCACTCATCAGAAATCAGTCAAACTAGCTCTTGAGTAAATTTAGTCACATCTGACTGCTTCAGTAACCAACGTATGATACGTTACAGCAAAGAGCTGAAAGTAGAGTCAGTCTTGATTCAAGCTAAACTGATTTTGACAAAGGTCCTTTACTCCATATTCTGATCTTCATTCTTTGCCTTGGCAAAATGCCGCTTGAAGTGAACGCAAATTGCTCTTAATTAAAGAATACAGAATCTTGGAGACAATTTTTGTTTGTCCTTATTAGATAGTTGTGAAGCCAGGATATGACCAAACGACAAAACAAAAATAAAACTTGATCAATACAATTTGCGAGTTGTATGAGCATTGTCTGTATAGTATTTAGAATATCAAAAAAATTAAGCACGTTTATATAACATTAATTTGTTAAACAAAAATGGTGGGCAATATCTCCCTCTTCCCTCTTCTTTTAATGTTTGTGATCCAATGTTATATATGCACATACATTACTTGGAATTTTGGGTCATATTGAGGAACCCTTGTTTAGCCTGGGAAGCCATCTGGTTCATCTGGCCAAGCAGTCGTCTACCACTGCAGGGTGTCTCTGTGAGTCAGACAGATTGCACTCTTTATAAAATTAATGATGAACTCCTCCTTCACCCAGGCTTTTCCTACTGATACTTCTATTCATAGTAAGCATTAATTTTGTCAGACTTTGGAGAAAGAGGTTAAAAGAATCCATAAGGCAAGTTTGCTGACATTACTGAATACATACTACATACTACAGCTACATACTTGGATATATGCCAATTTTCTTTTTAAAACTTATTCTTAATTGAGAAGCGCCCCCATCTTTTTTTTTCCATTTAAACTTAATCTGAGTTTACTCAAAATAAACAAAAATAAATCACCATTTTGAATGGCTACAACAACAATAAATATTATTTTAAAATTAGAATTCTTAGCAAACTCTACAAAGCCACCTCCATTCCAAACTTATCTGATTTACAGATGGTTCTGAAAGCAGTGATGAAGAAATAGAATGTACTCTTCCTCCAAATTTTAAAGTATTTGATGTTTTTATATAATGTTACATTTGGCTTTGCAGTAAGCAGTGTTAGCATTGCCCCCCACCATGCCCTTGCACTCCCCTCAAAGTATATAGTTTTTTCTCTATTTTGCATTATTCAAAATATAGATTACACTTATCCTTCATTCTGATGGAAAATTGACAAGCCACAATATTGTGTAGAAATTAAAAAAGAAGATTTTTACATACCAGTCATAGTAAATCCACCAACTAGCAAGCCAATGTCTCTTCCGCCGACTATAATAGCTTCGCTGCGATCTCCTTCGTTGCCGGTGTTCTTGGTTTTCCAAGCAGCCCATATTCCAACTGCCAGGATAGCAAGGTAGAATACAACTATGGCCACCAGCCCCTCCACGTGAAAAGGCATGTTGGTGTCTCAACTCTTTTCTTTGATCCTTATTTCATTAAGACCTCTGGAGAGAATGCAATAATATGTCTGAGTTTAACAAACCTCACAAAGATATTTTTTGAGGTAGCATATAAAGAAAATGCAGATGATCATTGCTGAGACTATTCTGGTGAAATTATGACTGTTTCAGAAGTAATTGAAAATAAGTTTGCATATTAACTAAAATGCCTGTGGAGTTCTAAACAGCAGCTACAATGGGAAATGATTGCTAAAAAGTGGCTAAAAAGTATTCACTTATTAGAAAAAAGAAAAAAGGAAAAAAAGGAATAAAACAAACAAACTATGCACTAATTAGAAATCAGTTCCAGCACACATAATTCTTTCAGTTTCTCCAAGCACCCAGCATTTGGAAACTCTTCAATCAAGAGATAGTTTGGTACCTAGAGTAGGATAGAAGGTCTTAGCCATGCAGGTTTTTACAAAGTCTCTATTTACCCAAAAACAAGCTGCAAAACTATAGTAAGGAATAGCAAAACTATAGATAAGTAATAACTACAGGACCAAAGCACATTTGTTGAGTCTTTGTGTTAGAAGGAAGGGTCCCTTCCTCCTTCTATCCCCTCCTGTATTCAGGATCAGCTCTTTCTTCCTGGTAAGAGGTTTAACTTTCTGGCATCAGCAGAACTAATCTGTTCCCCGTTACCGGTTTCGGAAGCAAGGCGGAGAGCTCAAAAGCAGCTGGGTGGCAGAAATGTCAGGGTACGTGAAGTGCAGCTGGTGAGAAGTCCCCCGCGACGTGAACGCGGGCTGCCCCGCGCCGAGCCCCACGCGCTGCGACCTCCCTGCCGCGCGGCAAGCGCTCCTCCGCCACGACCCCTGCTGCGGCCCCGGTGCCATCCCCATCCCCATCCCCATGCCCATCCCCATGCCCGGCCACCCTGCCGCCCCGGCTACCCCACCTGCATTCCCACTGCAGCCCCGGGGGGACGCGCGGGCACTAGGAGCCGCAGTGGCTGCCCATGGCTGCGGGTCCCCACAGGTGGAAAGGGAGCAGCGGCAGGACGGTCTCTTCCCGCTGTGTCGGTGCGAGCGCGGAGGCTGTGGGAGAGGGGAGTGTGGGAAGAGCGGGGGGGGGGTCTCTTGGATTAAAAAGAGGAAAATCTCTTTATAAAGGAGGAGGGTTGAGTGGGGTGAGAAGGCTGCGTCCGTCAGAGCTGGGGGGGAGGAAGGGGGAAGACGTCAGAGTGCTGGGGGACGTCGGGGGGAAGAAGCGAGGATGACTCAAGGGAGAGTGATTGTTGTGTCAGGACAGCAGCGCAGGGGGTAGGAAATAAAATGGGGGGGAGGAAACAAAAGGGGAAAAGGGGGAAAGGAAAGGAAAAGAAGAGATTGCATTGGACTGAAGCGGGAGAGGAACAAAAGAGCGAGCTCATCCAGAGAGGTGCACACAGGAGCAGGGGTGGAGGAAGGGGAGAGCAGAGGACCGGGAGGAAAAGGGCGCTCTGTTTTTTTCCATGCCCCCCAGCTTCAGAGAAACCCTTTTTCTTTGCCGTGACCCTTACAGACCATACTTTTAGGGCCTCACTTACATGAGCTGAATATCAGACTCCTGCAGTCTGGTCTCAGACGGTGCTGGGCAGTGGGTCTCTAAGGCCCAAGAACAAAAGTGTACCCGCAAGCTGTCCCACGGGGGCCTTGGTCCAGCCTTTGCCAAGGGAAGGTCACGCTGAGCTGTAGCAGTCACTGTTGGCACATGAGCAACAGGTAACACAGGCTGCTCGCTCGTGTGAAAGGAAAGATGGGAAAGTAGAAATAAAAGCCCTACAGAACTATGGAACTGAGACGGGTGATCGAACTTAAGTTCAAGCAAAAAAGACAAAATCATCCCATACTCAAGAGAAAAAAATGTGATCTGGGAAGGTAGAAAAACAAAGAAGAAAGATGGTAACTCAGCAAAAATCAGCCTGCTCCAGGGAGCAGCAGGAGCTGGCACTTCCTTGCCTTGCTGACTGCCCACTCATAGTCAGATGAGGATATTAATGCTTGATCAAGTAGCACGTTAGTCCCAGCACATTACTTGCAGTAAATTGTGATCATAAATTGTGTGTGTGCTCTCAGGTCCCTGGGCTTGGATGGAGATGCCCAAATAAAGGTGACCAAACAATGAAAGGTTTTACACGATACTATTTTTATCAGCCAATCTCATGGATTGTTGAGTGACACTAGTGATGCAACGTCTGGTTTGGGAGTCTGCAGTAAAAAGCTTCTCCCAGTATAAGGCAACAGAGACACACTTCAGACATAGGGGAGCAACAAGGCACCTTCTAAATAAAAAAAAAAAAAATCCTATAAATAGACCTGAAATAAATAACAAGTCAGAGACCTTGGAAATAATGTTGAGTGTGTCTCAGGAACAAATAAATAAATGAGCTTCAGTTAACCACATGTGATAGGAAGTGCTTGTGTGTTCACGTGGATGTTAGTTTAAATTTACCAAAAGGATTAATAACATTTTAGTCTGTTTTTCTCCAACTTCACATGGAAAAAGAATCCATGACAACAAAGTAGGGGAAACTCTAAAAAAAAAAAAAAAAGCCAAAAGTCTTCAGCATATTCAAAAGGTATCACCCAATTGCTAAACAAAAGAAATCCCTTTCTTACAGTGAATACAGACCTAGGACTTCATTCTAAGTGGGTGTGATTAACCCGTGTTTATAGAACTGGAGTGAGACAATGATATTTTTTCAATTCTGAAAATTAATTCATTTTAAATTAATTATATTTTGGAGAAACATGTGGTAAAATATAGCCAAAACTAATGGAAGTCAAAAAGAATAGACTTCAAGATTCAGTTAATGAATTTTTTTTATTTTACCACATATGTTTCTCCATTTTGTAGTTACTTAACCACAAATAAGATAATTCATGTAGTTTCTTATAAATGATCAGTCTAATCTGTAAGTACCTTGAGCTGCTACAGTTTGGGGTTTTGAAGCTATGTTTGCCTGAAAGCAGTTGTGGAAAGACAGACTTTTGGTGAGGTGTGAACTGTATACTTTAGTATATATTATAATATTTAATATTAATAATTTAGTATTTCCTCTTAGCTCACCCACTAGTACTGCATTTCAGGTAGTTTTCTTGTGCTTTTGCTGGAAATATTTGTCTTGGAAACGGATCTTGCTACATAGGATCTCTGTGTACAGTATGTCAGCTGCAGCCCAATAGCATCCATCAACCATAGCCACATACAAAGCTCATTTCTCATGACATTTGAGGTCTGTGTAAGTGTTTCCTTGGATACCAGTAAATTTTATGGCTCTTGGGAAAAAATGGAATTAGATGCACCATGCATCTGTATCATGTAGCCAAAGATATCCTTGCTAGACATGGCCACATATCTAAAGAAAATTGTTTCTGCTTATCTGACATAATGTTTTCTGGGAAAGACAATCAGACAATCAATTGACAGTTTGTGCCTTGTAAAAAACATGATTCTCTACTTAAACATTATTTTGTCCTTTTCTTATGAACCTACTTTAGAAACATGTTAGTCAAAAGAAAATCTTCAAGGCTTGTTTCAATATGAAAGAGCATTGGCACAGGAGCCTATGTTTGCTCCCCTTGAATCATTCCAATTTTTCTTCCTTTGTTAGTGATTCTGTGGCTGCTCACTGCTGCAGGCCATCTCTGCTCAACGTTAAATTTATGCTTTGAGCAGAGACAGTACTAGACTTGATAGCCCAATAGGGTCCAAAGTTGGCAAGGATGGGCTGACCAAAGATGAGCTGACCTTACTGCTCTTCACTTGTATGTTAAGCGAGCACTGAAGGGTGCCCTGATGAATAGAGGTATCCCTGAAAGTAACTCAGCATCCTCCCTCCTGTGTGTTGTCAGCTTCCAAGGTCTCATTCACTATTGGGTTATTCAGGTTGAAATTTTACCTTCCAGAACCTTAGGAAACACTGATGAAGGGCCAGGTTTTACTTTAATTAAGCATAGTGCAAGCCTGGAAATATTCAAACTAAGTTACTAAATGCACTTTTGATTTAATCCGCTAACAGAAACTGTCCTCAAATTGCTGTTCTGTGGCGATTTTCCAAATCTCAAAATGTATGTTTACTGCAATGACAGTCAAATCTGTTGAATAATTTGTGAAGAGTATGTGCAGTGGCAGGTTACCTATTAAGGAATAGAAGGCTAAGGTACAAGTCCCTGTTCAGATGGTTTCCAAAAACAGTTTTTCAACCCAAATTAGACAGCCTACCTTAAACTTTGACTTTTCAAGCCACTTCCCCACTATTCAGCTCGAGCTGGTGCTTTTTCCCTTCATTTCTTTACACAGCTATTGAAAAATGTTCTGTGAAAGTAAGGGAAGTTAACTTCCATGTACAACATCTTTCAATTTTTAAGGAAAGATACAACAATATTTCTAATGATTTCCTGGGCTTACATATAGAACTCTGTCTTGATAGCAGTAAAGAGTATGGTGTTTTAAACCTATGTATGTCCATCACTGAGGCTTCGTATAGAAAAAGGTCACCCTGAATGCTATTCATGGAGCTGATCAAAATAAAAACATTTGGGCTAAGGCCAATCAGGCTAATGGCCATCTACCTTTTTTTTTCTTAAAGCTTCCTGCTACTTGACGTTTCAGAGGAACCTGAACAAAATGCAGCACAAGGAAGAGAAACTGAAGCCTGACTTCAGTGAACATTTATTTTAAAGACTATAACTCAAATATTTGAGATGCCCCAGGTTCAGGCATGCTTTAAAATCTCTAAGAAATAAGTATCTATCTGGTAAAGTATAATTCTGAGGTAGAATTCTATTTTCTGATTGATTTCTATGTTTAAAATATTGCATGTTGTTGTTACATGACTGGACTGCAGAGTTCCTTAAAAAAGCCATCAGCTTTCTTTAAAGGAAAACCAAACCTGGGTTTGACGAGAGTTCTGACAGTAAGAAAGCTCTTACTACAGCCTAGTTTAGGGTCTATAATAAAAAAGTTTCCTCAGACTACAGAAAGGATAAGAACAGAATTACTTTAAAAAAGGTCTCTGGATCAAGTTGTGGTTTTGGGGATAGTATTCATCTTAGATTCCCTCTACAGTTTCCTCATTAATGATGGATTCCCCAAAGAAATTACCCATCCATCTGAGCTCAATTGCTCAGAAAAAAACACTTGGATGAAATCAGTTTTGGAAGATATATTTGAAAGATATTTACTGCTCCTGGTTACCTTGAGGGAGGATATAACAACAGTTGCAGTTACAAGCTTTCAGGTTGCCAGACAGTGTACATCATTGATATGACTCTTTTCATAGTAAACTGCATAAAATATCAAATAGGCTGATCTTTTTCCCACTGTGGCAAATACTATACATATTGTTTAATACTGTGTGGCATAATTTCTGACAGTGTAGAGTGTAGAAAACCCATCAAAGAATGATGGTCTGTATAGTACTTAAAAATATGTCAGACTTAAAAATGTAGGAAAAGCAGAGTTTAGACTGTGTATGAAACTTTAATACAGTACTATTGGCCACGTATCTTTTATGACTGTATACAAATTCATGATCACATACTATTTTTTTTCCCAGAGGATGCTTGTTTTTTTTTCAATGGATTAATAGGTTTTAAATTTGAGGAGGATGGGGCTGACCTCTTTTCACTGGTGGTCACTGACAGAACCAGAGGAAATGGCCACAAACTGAGGCATAAAAAGCTCCACGGGAACTTAAGGAAGAACTTCTTGACGGTGAGGGTGACAGAGCACTGGAACAGGCTGCCCAGAGAGGTTGTGGAGTCTCCTTCTCTGGAGATCTTCAAGACCCGCTTGGATGCAGCCCTGTGCCACGTGCTCTAGGTGGCCTTGCGTGTGCAGGGGGGTTGGACTAGATGACCTCTAGAGGTCCCTTCCAACCTTAGGCATTCTGTGATTCTATGATTCTATGAAATACTTCTAGTTACCTTCTTCACTAAAGAAGTGGCCCTATATACTGCACTTTGTTCAGACTTCGCAATGACAACAAAGTGGTGATTTTATGTGGTGTTTCTGGAGTGCAGCCTATGAGTGCTTCACAAATACTAATAATTTTGCATACATAACACACCAAAAGAATAGGTGACATATTTATACTGCTTATATACTTACAATATAGGTCCCATTGATTTCAGTTGCTGCTGTATTCAAGGTTTATGTAAATCTCAGAAACAACTAAAATTATTTTTGCTGAAACGCTGAAGAAAAGAAAATCAATATTCAATTTAAGTCAGACATCTGGCATGAAAAAAAAATCAGCTAGTAGCCTGATGCCTGGCAAATCTGCATGCAATTGAAAGGAAGACTGCTTTTTTTGTGAGAAATTTCAGGCAAACTGAACTAATCTAACCTTTCAACACCTGTTGCAAAAAAAGCTGTCGTAAAAGTTGTGAAACTCAAATTGTTTGAAACTTGAAAAGGTTTGAAATTAGGAATTGAAAGAGAAAATGTTTTATTATTATTATTATTATTATTATTCTTTTATACTAGTTGTATTGCATTATTCCTGCTTTGCTATAGTGTAAATGAGAGGGAATCAGACCTAAGATATGCACTTCCTTGAATCCTTTTGAATTATACTGAGTAAATGATGAAATTCAAGCAGTGGAAGAAGTTGTGTGCTATTATTTGTTAATATTGATATTGCCAGCAATTCCCAAACATCAAAACTTCACTAAGTGCCATACATATTGCAAAGTGAAGTCCTTGGTTCAGACACTATCTATATTATTTTAGACTTTTTTCCATGGTTGATCATCATCAGTCAACAACATGAAGGAGCAAGCAAAATAAAACTAATTTAACAAAATAAGATTACAACAAAAATGATTCTTCATACAGGACATAATACAAAATAGCTATTTTGCAAGTTACTTTAACATAGTGCTTATCATTCACATTTAGAATTTTGCAAAAGACAGTGAGTTAGGACCTGAAAGGGGAGCAGATGAACCAAGGATCCAGATTTTCTGTAGTGCCTTGAACTAAGCAAGTTCATTCTGATTGATATGCTTATTGGATTTCTGGGGAAATCTATCCCTGAGCAATAAAACTGTCTAAATGGAGACCCACCATTTATCAGGCTTATCACAGAGGTCTTTGAGTGGGTGGACAGTCATCTGAGGAATACCCTTCACTGGGCCAGCATTTGTGCCATTTATAATCTGCTTTGTAGGGCAACTTGCAGTGGTGACTCACACACACCGAGGAAGGCAAGGGGTATCCCTATCTGGCTACTATGATCTTGAAACCACGTTCATGCCTCACACCCCTACAGAGGGCCACATGTAACCCAAAGCTGCAAAACAGAGCCAAATGGAGGGTGGCAGAGCACGTAAGTGATGAAGTCACATGTCCAGATGTAAAACTGGATTATAGATCTACTTGAAAACATTGGAGATAATGAACTACCATATCACTGCAAAGAGGGAGATAGCAGAGGAGGGAGAACAGTTTCTTAAACACATATTGAGTCATTTTTGACTAGCTGAATATCCCTAATCCGTGCTGATGTCTTGTAGTCTTAGGCTTTGAACTGAGGGGGAAGCAGGAAAGCCTAATTCTTTCAGCTGCAAGGGCTAGCAGATGAGTTTAAGCCACCTTCTGTTGTGGTTTAAACACAGCTACTTTGTCTCACTGCCAGTCATGAGGGTTTAAAGTTAATCTTTCTCAGTTCAAATAATCCAGTACTCACTAGCCAATTTCCTATTGCTGTCCTGGAGGAAAAAAAAATGTGGAATTTGAGAAAGGATTTCAAGAGCATTAAGTTTTCAAATTTCAGCTTAGGAAGGACTTTTTGTATGTAGTTGATAGCATGGATGAGATCTTCATAAAGGTAGTTGTAGAGGAGTTCACTGAGAGATTTCCTCTCTCTTCAATGAAAATAGCTTCATGCTGCTTGAATCCTTTCTCTAACGGGACTTCTGTCTTTAGAGAACATCTGTGAAGAGGTTTTGTAAAGCATTTAATGGCAAGTTCTTTCCAATTATGAACCTTATATCAGCAATATTACTTTTATCGGCCCCTGAGTACCACCTTTTAAGAAAAAAAAAACACAAAGAAGCAAACTGAATTGGAAGCAAAAAATATAAAAATGTTAAGTACTAAGTGAAACCACACACAAATTGAGTTTTTATCAACTATTATGAGAAGAAATATATATTTTACTTTAAATGCTACTGTTATTAATATGCATGGTACTGATAGTCATGCTAAAGACATCTTTAAGTAAAATGTCACAAGGCATGCTTAAACAAACTGCTACATCATTTTCAATGAAAAATTTTGACCAAATAGGAATTGGTAAAAAAAAAAAAGCAACAACTGATGAAAACTGAATTTAAATGCAGCAATTTTTTTGAAACCATCTAGTGAAGACAATGTAAGTCAGACTGTCATTCTCATCACCATGACTAGTAGTTTATCCTGAACAATTTTATCTATAGAATCAGGTAGACTGACATATATAAAGATAATTCTGATTGGACTCCATTTCTCTTCAATTTTGTCTATAAATTTCACCTGAAGAATCAAAGATTTCTTTAGGGAAAAAACTGAAAATATTTATTTAACCATGTGAGGATTTTAGGATTAGATAAATCAAATCTTTTTAACAGCATTAACTATGAGTAGTATGGCTGAAGCATCCATACAGAATAGCCCCTATGTGGGCAATAATTTCATCGATTGCTATGTGTGTAATCTGTCATAATGAAAACGCTGAAGCTAACGTCAGCCAATTTCAAAATATTGAGGGAGAAAAAAAATATTAGCTTTAAATTATTTTAATAGAACTGTTGCCAGAACAATTTACAGATTTCCTATGTGATAGTCATACAGAACTTTTTAGAGTCTACTTGTGTAGTTTGCTGCGAATGTCACATAAAATGTGATTTGAGATAGCATGTTTTATTTCACAATGATAAGTAAGGAGCAGGTACGTGCTCAGCAAATGATATAGAATAAGCCATCAGGCCATGATATCTTAATGTTTGTTCACACTTCTAAAGCTTTCAGAAGAAACATGAGACCTGTCCTTTGCAGGATGGTATCTATTCATTTTTGAAAGATACTCAGGATCTCTATAAATATAGGTATCAGTTCACTCACCTCCCCCAACCCTTCTTTCAGGAAAATTGAAGGTTATGTATCTAACCTTATTTATGTATCTAAAAGGCATGCACAAAACAAAGTGGAAAGACGAACAGAAAAGGACAAAAATAGTTATCCTCATTTTAAAAGTCATATACTATAAAAAATAATGTAAGCTTTGCCACTGGACATCCAGCTGCATAAATCCATGATGAAACAATTCAGAGTAATTTTCTGAATTTTGTGATCTAATTTATAAACAATTTATGAAATACATAAGTTGGTCTTTTTAAATTCAATCATCTGGCTAGATAAAAATGGAAAATATATCATTTCATTACTGTTAATACAGATGAAATAATATTTACAACCAAAATAAAAAAACAGAAGTAAAATGATTCTTATTTTATCCCTTTGGTCTTCTCACTAACTTCATCTGGTAGACGACGATGTTATAACTATGTCTACTTTCACCAGGAATATGTAAACAGAGTTCATAATTAGTGTGGGAAAAGAAGGAAACCTTGGAGGAAGGATTTTTCTTTCTTATTAATAATAACCTCAGACAGAATATTTAGAAGTCTGTTTATAAAGGCCCTGTTTAACTACAAGCTCTGCAATAGTTAAACCTCATAAGAGGTATCGTGACTTTATGTAAAACTGTCAAATTGGAAAGCTTGCACATTTAATGTCAAGGCTCAGAAAGTCAATATTTTTGGCCTGAGATACTGTCTAGTTTCAACATGACAATTCTTTATAGCCAAAAGTTGTCTTATGACTGCTGAGTGACCTCAAGCTTCAAAGAAAAAGTACATCGGTTTGGATTTTTATATTTAGTAATGCACATTCATAAATCTTGTCTACTGGAGTGGTAAAGAGGTACAACTGTATGCCAGATCACTTGGTTGAAGCCAACTGGAATATTTCTGTTTCTTTTAAAACAAATTGTTTGAAATTCATGTGATAAAAAGAAAGCATTTTTAACTTCCGAGAAACATTTCACTTTTCAAATGGTATAGTAATTTCAACTTATTTAGGAAAGACAAGGCAACTGGATTAATGTGAAACTTTTGATTTTCTTAGAGATATATATTAAAATATTAAGCTTATTTTAAGTACTTTAAGTACTTTTAAGTACTTAGTGTTATTTTAAATGCTAAACCTTAGACACTGCATGGACATTGTGTAGGCCCTTATACACAGATGAATTAGATACAAAGCATAGTTTTTTCATTTTTCTTATTAATTGCTCATATATTTCACTCATTGATACTTACATACAAATATCTTGTCTACCATATATAATGAAAGCTATTTAAAACAGCTATTATTTGTGTGTTTCAGTGTCCGTTATCACAATGGATATGGACACACATGGATCACTACACTAACTGAGCTCTGCTATCACTTCTTCAAGTCTTCCAATGGAAAATCCCTAATGATCAGGTTAATCCTGTAGACTTCAGTGGTTCTACTAACAGGCTTAAGATCTTAGAATCTCAACCCCTATACCTGCAGGCAGTTTGATAAGTCAAAGAAATACTTCTGGTGAAAGAGATTTAAATAAGAAAAAAAATGCCTTACGTCATCTTTCCCATGAAAACTCTTTTATCCAAATACCACTTTCTCTTTTTGTACCTCTCTGGTGTAAGCATTAGTATTTTAAAAGCAGTTAGAAACCACTTGATATACAAATCTGAACTGATGAAATTTGGAATAATGTGTTTTGTAGTTCCTACATATCAGTAAATGCATGATTCCTATACAAGGGGTCTACTCTGGAGTCTAGCTAAATTGCTGTGACTGACTTGGGTGATATTTGGATACAAAGATAAGAAACTAGGTGGATTAGGGACATAAAATGGAGTCCCAAAATGGCATAGATTCATTACTGAAATATTGGCCTCTAAAGTGTGCAAATGAAAAAGAAAAATCCAGACTATGAGAAAGATACTCAATAGGAAAGGACGACTGCAAGAAGGATTTTGGAAGAAGACTGAGATTAGAAAGACCATACTAATCTCCTCAAGTACCTAAGAATTAGCAGGGGGATAGGATCATACGTTGACCAGAACGCTCTGTACTCGCAGCTACGCATGATCTCAGGCACTTGATCTTGTTTGCTAGGCATTCGGGATCCTTTGGTGTCTTCATGTTCCAGGAGATCTGTCACAAAACACACACACAGCAGTCATAATTGCTGAAGGTTATTAATCTTAATGTAACCAAAAAAAGGATTGGGAAATCCTCTAAATCTATGGCTTTGTCAGACCTATATTGTGGTAGCACAAGTAGGAAACTTGAACAGCCTTATTAAACTTGTTTACAGATCTGTAAAAAAACTTAGATATCTATTTTGTAATATGTTACTAAAACAATGGTGCAACTGACTGTCAGAACAACTTCCTTTGTCAATTTTGATTAATTCCATTTTTTTTTTTAGTTAGAAGAGTGACTTCTATTGTTTTATTTATGCAAAAGTATAAATAACTGAGTTCAAGTTTGTGAACTTTTCCTTCAGGTATTTGTGCTTCGATACATTTGGGAGACAAACTCAAGTGGCATGAAAGCTGTAGTTTTCCATGATTTGTTTATTGAACTCAAAACTGAGAAGACATGATATTAAAAATTGAAGTGAACCTGGTGACAATTATATATATGCGTTTCTCTTGGGGACTTTGCTAAAAATGCTTTGGAGCATGATTTTGGAAAGAATTCATAAATAAATTCACGGGGTGGATTTTTTTAAAAAGAAAAAAGAAGCTAGGCTCCATTACAGAACTACTCTAGTAGATTTATTGGGAAGTCACCCTTTCAGCCAGTGTTTTTATAACTTAAACAAATTAAAGGTAAACATCATATTTGTATGTGATTTTTCATAAAAACAATGTTTCAAAGTGATTCATTGTGTATTACATACTCTGTGGTACATAGCCTATCCATCCTGCAGCCGTTAGGCATAATGAGAGTGAGAAAAAGACTTTGTCTGCTTTATCAGAAGATAATAAACCTGAAGTAACTTTCAAAGAATATAAAACCAAGGCTTTTTTAATACAAAATACAGTCATGGAAAAAAATCACTACAAATAAGATAATGAAGGGGAATTTTCTCAAAATCAGTAAACCTCACCCCTCCAGGTCTGAATCTGGATTGGCTGTATATGCTGAATTGTTATATCCTAGTTTCTAATGCATTTGTGTATAAGTAGGCAAAATGCAGTCCCCCCCTCTTTGCTTAGAGTAGTCAAAATATCATGCATGGAAGAAAACTGGAGGGTATATACTCAGATCCAGCTATTAATTTTATTGATTTTTTAAAATTTGTTTTGTTACTATTTTTATGTTATTAAATAATTTTACATTACTTTATACATTTTAAGATCAGTAATTTAATTGAATTTCCAATCAAACTGTTATTTTAACTCTTTTCCCCTGTTGTGGCATATAAAAACACTGCCAGCTACGCTTCCAAACTGCTCAGCACCATGGACAGAAACCAGGCTACGCTTCATATTGTTCAAATGGCACCTGAGAAATTGAAATGTGCAAATGTCAGAAGACTCCCAAAGGACAAAGTGCCGAAACAAATCTCAGCTTGCAGCAAAGCCTATCATAGGAATCATACATCAGCTTCATTCAGCCGAATAACACATTTTGTGGGAGCGAGAAAAGAAAGATTGGTATGAATGTCTCCTGAGCAATAAGACCTCAGAATATATATAATCAAGAGAAATGAAGTAAATCATAGTTTCCTGGCTAAATAGACTGTTTTCACTGTGTTAACTCCTTGAAGTAAAGACCATATATTAAACTGTTTTTTTCGACAGTGTCTGGAATTTTGAAGATTCTCTTGAAGTATCACAGAGAACTTTCTTTGAAAACAAAGTTCTGAGTAAATAATATTGGTCATGACCTTCTACTTATTAAATAACATCTATAAAATTATCACAGACTAGATAGTGACTGGACCACTGACCATAGACTTTTCTGACCACCATCCAAGAACAATGTTTGTTAAATTAACAGATTCTTTTGTTCCCTATCTCATTAATCGTGGCGAATTTCTGTGGCTAAGATCAGCATTGGTCAGGCTAAAGACATGTCAAGTGTATGTCATGGCATTTGATGTTGCATATATTAGAAACATATCTTTTCTCGTGATTCAGATCCAAGCATGGCATGGAAAATTAAATTTCCTACTAGGTGAAAGAAAACCCGTAATCAAAATGCTGTTATATATCATTATCTATTATTTATCTATTATCTATCTATATCTAGCAATTATCTATTGCTGCTATGGCAATAGAGTCTGTGGTTCCCTCTCTGAACTCCTAAACCAGAATATAGGCTTTCTCATCTAAATCCAGACATTGCCAAGTGTGCTAGCCACTCCAGGCTCCCCTTATGGTCAATACAGAGAAGTGTGTCAGTCACCTGAGCCTTTGCAGACATCTGCTAAGGATGAGATGAACTGAACTCTCAAAGTACCTGATTCTTTCTCATAGCTTAAAATGGACACTGGGGTGGCTTCTTCAGAAGCAGACGTGTCCACTGCAGATTGCTGCTTTTAGCCAGCCAGATCCCTTGAACACTGATATGAAGCTGTGATCAAGAGATGTAACATCTGGAAGTGCCAATGTCTTCATGGGGAATATGTACTTAGGGGTAGGGAAGCCCTACACTACTGACACTTACCAGAAAGATGTGCCATTAGCTGATAGAGGAGCTAATAAATTAGCATAGTAGTGGCCATGAAGGAGAAAAAGAAAGAAGGGAGGGTATCCAAAACAATAATCAGAGAGGTGGAACAGTTTTTATGTTTAAAATCCTGAGGAAATCTGAGTTCTTAACATTATTCTGCTGATGCAGAAATACAACCTAATAGTCCACAAAGTACTATGCTTAAACTTCTTTTTTCTGATGTATCTTTACATCTGAAATATAAGTCTCTGATGAGATATTATATATGAGTCCCTAACTAATTTAACTTTGCTTCCTTGTCACTCTCTTGAATGCTGATTATACTTTAATAGTTTATCTGATTTTTCAACATCCCTCCCACTAAAAAAATTTCAAACTTTTCAAATGAATTGACTCAAGAGACATGGAAAGCTGAAAAACATGTCTTGAGTTCAACTACCTAATATTTTAGAGTTATCTGCCACTGATATAAAAAAATGTGGTAAAAAGATAAAGATTTTCTAATACTTCAGATCAAAATATCCATTCAAAATGACTCTGCTTGTGCAGGGGTGTTGGACTATATGATCTTCAAAGGCCCCTTCCAACCTCAATCATTCAGTGGTTCTGTGATTATAGGATAGGGGCGCTTAAAGGAAAAGCAAACTCCCCTGTTTGGGATTCAGGGTCTGCTTTGAATGAATCCTTTGTTTTTTAGTCCAAAGAAAATTAAATGCTGAAGAAATTAATGCCCTGTTGTCCTTTGGAATATGCAGACAGATTGAAGCTTTGGGAAGACAGCAGTTCTGCTTCAGGAAATGGGAAGGACACGCTAATGTCTTGGTTTAGGATTTGTAGAGAGGATTGAACCACAGGTTGTCATGGATAAGTTGGCGTTGTAAGGAGTGCCAGAGTGATGGGCATTTACAGATGGCTATGTTATACTAAAACTATAAATTTGGTGACTACTTAAAGTACAGAGACCAGTTGCTTTTAAAAAAAAATGAATTAAATCACTGCTCTACTTGATCTTTTCATAAATCCTACATTTAATGAAGGAAAAATGTTATCTCTTTTTGTTATAAGGATGTTGCTGTGGTTTTTCTATTCCATTACCTACGGTACCTCCATAGATTTTGCCACAGATTTGAGACCTACCTGTGGGCATAATATCATCAGGTTTCATGAATCAGGTTTCCTTTTCTGCTTTGCTCTATCATATATAACAATATAATTTGCTCTCATTAAGGAGTAGGGCATAACTGTGCTGTAATAACAGCAGATCAAGAAAAAGCAATGGCTCCAATAGTCATATTTTGGTTTCCTTGTTCTACTTTCCTCCAGGGGAAATTGTAATGAGTTTATTTTATGCCTATCTCATGTCTCACTCTTCAATGGCTGGACTATGTTGAAAGACCATTTCCCGCTTTCTCCCTCCTCCCTTTGTTCCTCGCTCTTTTATTCCTAGTTCACACGCATAGAGGAAAGAGGAATAAACCACAAACTGCAGACCATAGTGCCCTATACCAGTGCATTACGTAGGTGGCAGATAAGTACCAAAAATCTACTGTTTGTTTATAATTTACCCAAGTATTATACATAGCATAATATCCTGTTGAGTTATCATTTATAATGTTGTCTACTTAATTTAAAGACAAATACATTACTCTAGAGACCTGAAAACTTACTACTTTGTTTAAGCAGAAATCACTGAAATTCACACGTCCAGGGTCAGACTGGGAACTGTGCAAGCTGCCCGGGGTCGAGGGAGACATACATATAGCTGCTGCAATGCTAGGGCTCAGCAAAACGAAGGAATCCATCCTCAAACAGGCGCACTTCCAGTTTGGCTCTGACTTTGTTCTCATATGCTATTGGGCTAGGAAAAACAAATAAACAAACAAACAGGTGTAATAACATCTGAATAATCGGTGTGAGGTAGGGTCCATGTTGATTCCTTGATTGACCAATTCTCATGGTCACCACAAGAAGTAGCTGGCACCCACCTATCCCAGGACCCCACCTGTGGTGTATGAAGGTGATATCACGTTTGCGGACCGTTGTATATCCACAAATCAGGTACATAGTTTGGATACAATCCAGTACAGACCTAACACTGATAGAGTTCAAGCGGTTCTGACTCCAGCCTATTGCCCATAATTTTGGTTATTCAGGAATATGGTGACAATATTATGGCAAATAAAATAAATTACACCCCTGGAAAGTATACAGTGGAGCTGAATGACTTTGTTAACTACATTTTATATTTTACATTGCACCGTAATAACTAAACAGAAATCAAGTTTTGTTTGTTTCCCTTTTTTTTTCCTGTAAAACAAAGCATTCTCAGCATTTTCAGATCGAAATATAGCTAAATTGCAGTAATGAATCACTGAAGTATGACACTCCATATAGGAATAATGAAATTGGTGTAACCATAAACACAATGATTTTTGGAAAGACTGAGAAAAACCACCATCAGCAAGGAAGATATTTCATAGGGGTCTGATGCTGACTTTTCAGTTTTCTGGCCCTTTCTCCCCACATTTCCTCTTTTCCTTTTTTTGAAAGGCCTATATGGAAAACGTAGCTCATTGTTAAATGATCTGAGAAAATAGATAGAGAAAAGGGCAAGATAATTTCACTTGTATAGATGAGCAGACAGAAAAACAATAACAAGGCAATCAATTGAGCAAACAGAGGCTGTGGCAGTAGCCCAAACGATTATGTATACACCAGTCTCAAAATCTGAGATGCAAACTGAAATTTGTATGGGAGATATTCATCAATAGATTACTCTTATCAAATAAGTTTTCTTATTGAAGGTTTTTCTTATACGCTCCTATAAATCACTGAAATATTAAACAAAAATAACCATATTATTATTTTAAGCACTTGCTTCTTTAAGGTTGCTTTTAAGTATGCTAAATTGGCTATCTCTGTCTTCTTTTATAATAACTCTATTTTATGCATTTTTTCCCTTGTAGGTCATTTGATATGGCCTTTGGTGATTGTCTTTGCTTTCGTTCTCTTGATAGGTTCACATTCTCCTCAAAATTTTGTGTCTAAGTTACGTGCATTGGGGTTACTATCAGAACTACATACAGCAAGTGGATTCCTTACCTCAAAGGCTGCAGTCCTGTTAATATTCCCCCGAAAGGTTTTTGCCTTTCTTGCAGCTGTATTTGGTACCTATATGGTACCTATGGTTGGTTTATAATTTATTATTATTATTGTTTGTATTTTCTCTGTATTAATATAGGCAACTAAAAAAGTAAAGATTGAAATCTGAATTTGGAAATAATTTTGACAGCACAATAGTGAAACTGCTCATAAGAATACCTTTACCCTTAAGCAGTATATGTTTGAAGGTCTTTTCTAATTTAAATTATTTTGTAAGCAGCCATGAAGAACTATATACACACGCTTATATTTACTGCAACCAACTCTACTTTCTACTAAATGTTTGAGAATGAAGATGTTAATTAGTAGCACACATAATTTCAAAGAAAGCTACTGATTTATATTTAGAAACTAGATACTGTTATTCTATATATACTTTCTATGCCTTCAAAATATTACAGATCTTGAAGGAAGTTCAGCAGGAATAGTTTCATTTCACTGAAAAAAAAATGAACAAACAAAGCACCTGGTAAAAATGTGCTTGTAATATGTAGTCAGTAATGTTAATACTAACTAGTGCCTACTATATCTACTATATGGAAAATAATCCTTTAGCACATCATACCACGAGAATTTCTCAGTCAAGAAAACTATCCTTGTGATTCTGGCAGGAAGAGTCAAGTGACTGAGGTGGACAGGATCACAAAATATATATATATATATTATATTTATGTTTTCTTATTTGCTTTGTGACTTGGAAATGAGAAAGCAGTCCATTTCTGAAGTGTCACAACAAGTAGTTATTTTTCTCTAAAGCACATAAGATATCATCTGATGACTCTCAAAGTCTTCCAGCTATCCTGTTCTCTGTGTTAAGATATGCCTGCTTCATTTTATTGAGATGAGGAATCAGCAGGAACATGCATCAAGTTACATAAACAGAAAGTGGCTGTGGTGATCTATTTACTTCCACTTTGAGAAAGCATTATAAAGAAATACATATTATAACAAATGGTCAGGCATATATTAACACATCTCAGTGAGGAAACTGTACAAATGGAAATGATCTTAAGGAGGGTGGTCAAATAAACTGAAGCAAACAGAGCAAAGTTTTCCTCAAACATCTCAGATTTAGAGCTTCCATGTTGTTTGATATCTACCTCAACTTCTAACCCATTAATGGGGCTTATTCAGCTGCTAGCATACAACATGACTGCTCTCATGCTATGTCCTTGTCTGTTTTCCTTCACTATGTGGAACCTACCACAGCTAATATGACCCATCCTCTCTGGATAATGCTGTTTTTAATAAGAAGCAGCTAATAAGCAATACAGTAATGAAGATTTTAGAGCATTTGTGAGGAGAAATTGTCAAAGGTAAAGTTGAAAGCTTGTTTTATTAACAAAAATCAGCTTAGATTCTGGACTTTTTCATATTTCTTCTGATCTATAAAGGTACTTTGTTCTGGAAAGCTAGGCACTTTCCCATTATTAGTGTATGCAGTCTCAGAAGACTTTTTGCAATCATGGACATCCGATATTGTAGGGAGTACATTTAAAAGTCAGCTATGCCACTGCTATTAACTATTGACATATTCTGTATCACTGATAAACGTGAAACAGATTTATTTCACTTTTGCTGAGAGCGAAGCTGCCTTGTGGTAAACACAGAATGTTACCAGAGTGGAGCTGACATGCTGCAGATCAATTTCTTAGTTTAGGCAGGGCTATATTTTTCTGGTGAATACCAGAACCCAAAAGATGGACAACCTGACTATAGTTGTCGATCCCTCTTTCCTGTGCAGGTGGCTTCAGCAAAGACATCATTTCCTGGATGATCTGCTCAGAAGATGCATGTAGCTTTCCTGGGAGTGAGCTCCCTTCTTTGCTTACAAGGTTCATCTCCCCCTGTGGCTGAAAGGATCTATCTTTCAGTGTAGATGAGAGGGAACTGGACATATTTTCTTGGGGCATAATCCTGCATATCTGACTTGCTCTGGTGCTACTAGTCATGTTATGCTTATTTGTTGAATAAATACAGATGTCCCGTGTGTTGCTGTCATTGAGGGTTGGGAGTCATTCTCCCGTGTTCCCTTGTAGAGAAGGTCAGAGGAGAGTACTCTGAACTCAATAATTTCAGATGAACAATGATTCAACTTTGAGATATCATGAATATACATTTTGTTCCTGCCAAAAGATATCTTTGTGTTTGAGTAATTTCTTAAGAACCACTCTCCGAGCTGAGAAGAAAATCTGCTCCAGATGTTGGTTTATCAGAGAAGAATAGAGGTTGGAAGTAAACAACCTTAGATGTAACCCTGTCCTCATCAAATCATTACAGGCTGACACTGTGATTTCTGGTCCTCATACTTACAACAAAGATTGAGAAATGCAAAAACAAAGGTCCTAAAAGCAGTATGAAGCTAGCAGTGTTGCCTACACTGTTTATTTTATGGTACAGTAGAAAACCTTTATAGGAAGGTATGAAAAATAACTTGTTCTAATAAAATATAAATAATAATTTTGCCATAAAAAAGTAAAAAAAAAAAAGTTCATTGCTTCCTAGAAAACTGCAGAATTAATGAGAGAACAGAGATTTTTGTATAAGGTGATTTAAATCGTATTTCTATGTATGTGTAGTTGTGAAGGCAGCCTAGGTTTTAGGATTTAAAAAAAAATGTTAGAATCTGGAGAATGATGAATGGGGAAGCCAAAACTCCTCCCAAGTCAAAGTCCATGATGTTGCTCATTTTTTCTATCTTCTCTTCTTCTGCAGATAGCCAGGGATTTATTTGGGAAAAGAAAGGTAAATGAGCTAAAGAGGAGTGGACAAGTCAAACACTGAACAGTGAAGTCCCTGGGGATGCCAGTGCCCTGCAGAGAAGGAAAATCCTGCAATGCACCAGTGCCTGAAGAGATGCGGGAAAAATACCTGGAAAGAGATAGATCTTAAAGAGAAGGCTTGTTGGACATGCAGCTTGAAGGATAGGGAGGGAGGAAAGGGATACAGAAAGTATCCGATGTTTGGGAAATGCAACCCTTCCCACATGACTATACTGGTTCTAGATCTCTCCTGGGTTTCAAAAGGATTGAATAACTCCAGAGGTAGGATTTAGAGGAAAAGATGAACAAAAATGAAAGATTTCCACCTTTGTTGGTAGAAACAACAATTTATTGGTTGGCCTAAGTATCAATGGGGAAAACAGTATGGGATTTAATATGAATTAAGCAAATAATACTATAAGGAAAACCAGAATGAATATTGTCATAACATTATGTATTTTTACAAAGAAGAATGAATCAATTCTCTTGTGTGGAATATGGAAAAAGAGTGACAAAGCAGTATGTTCATATGAGAGAAATGAGGGGAATATATGTGTTATATTAAACGCACCTTCCCCTCCCAGTATAAATATTCCCACATTTTCTTTGTGGAAGATAACATGGAGCAGCTGTGCCATAAAACTGCATGCTTTGCAGAAACACTATGCATCATGAGACACATGTGTTTTGGTTCATCTGAGAGAGGGAAGCCTATAAATCTTCAGGTGGCAGTAGGAATTCCCTGGGAAAGCTCTGCGCAGTGGCAGCAGGATGGAGGAGCAGAGAAGAGCTCAGTGGGAGAGCTCTGCCTGCCCGATGCAGCCTGGACGGGCTGTCACTCCCTTACACGGCCTGTGTCATTTCCCTGCTCCAGGACAGCTTCCCCCTGCCCTAAACTGTGAATCTCTTGGCACAGCTCCCAACTCCCTAAGCAGAACTGGCTTTGCCTCATTTCCTCTCCTTTTGGGGATGGCAGTGCTTTTCCCTCAAGCAGAAGTGCTTCCAGCAGCTTCCTAACTCCTGCTCCCCTGAATGGTCTGCAGAGCTACTTTATTTACTGACACCACATTGGAGAGATTGGAGTTAATAGGTGTGATCTCCTCCATGCAGTATCCCCCCAAATCCTTACTGCCTTGAGCTCAGGAGCATACCAGCTCAGGTATGCATACCAGCATGTCCAGCACAGGTGAGAATGAATTCCTCAGTATTATAAAATGATTTCATAATTGAGGTTCATGCCTTGGAGGTGATGAGAAGCATCGTGTCTGCTTTATATTAGTAGAGGTGTGAAGCTGTTAAGAGCTGTTATTATCTCTCAGCAGTGTAAATGTAGATACCTTCCAAAATCCACTGGGATAAATCAGCTGCTTTGCCAAATCCCAAAGGTCCTGAAAAATGAAGTTTATCTGTAGCCACCAGTGATTTCTCAGTTTTTCTTCGACATAGAAAGACAAAACTGCTTTAAAATCTCTGATTTTTCTTTTCTTCCAGATATAAAATCTATCTGCCTACTCAGTCAATGGCATTTTGCCTTGTAAAATATTCCTCCTGTTGACGTTTCTCACCAAAGTCAGATTTTTGCCTTACATTCATTGTAGAGTCGTTTTTGCCCCCAAATCTTGATGTTATGACACTGTTTTAAGGCAGAACATTCAGTGCAAGACTTTTTTCAGAACTGTCTCTCTCTTATACAGAACACTTTACTTCTCAGTAGAAATACTGAGCAATAAATATCCTTTGGTGTCTGTTTTGAGGTACTGAAAGTTGATTATAAGGTAGAAAGGTTAAATGGATTGTACTGAAATGATTATTTTTATGTCTGTCCATCTTACTTAAAAATATCCGTGTGCCATGGGCCTAATCTTTGAAAGTTATGCATGTGTTTGGTGAAATACTGTGCTCAAATACAATCTCTGAGATAAGTGCATCACTACAAGCGCTTGCAGATAAGGCTCCACATAGTGTAACAATAAAGTCCTGGATGCACTGGAGTAAGCAGATGTGACCGGAGCTGTTATCAGGCATCCTTTTATCCTCCTGCTCCTGCATTTTAGACCCCAGAGAAGACTTCTACGAGACTGGCAGGCTATTTTGTATGCTATGTTATTGGGAACCGATGTCGCAGGGTGAGATCTGCAGAGCTCAGCTATGTGTTCAGAAATGCTCAGACTCTGTGGCCAGGCAGCTGACCGTTGACTTCCCTACCGAGGAACACAAGGCACTGCTGTGTCAGGATGTATCTGAAAACCCTCTGGGAGCAGAAGAAGAAAGGAGCAGTTGAAAGGCTCTGTGACTCCAGACCTCTTCTCTGAGAAGAGACACCTGAGACTAGTAAAGATTACAGACAAGTGTGTGATATCTGCCAGCGTGTGAAAAGCTCGGGATTAGCAAAGGCAATTGCTCCCAAAGCAGCAGCTCGGGGAAGAGGAGCTGCTCCCACAAGTGTCACGCAATGATAACCCACAAGACAGCTGGCGGGGAGACGAAATACTGATCACCTCTGCTCAGCATGTGGTGGAAATGGGTCATCCTTCCCCTCAGCAAGTGCTGAGGACATGGATCGGAAGCTCATTCTTTAACTCTCTCGCCAGAGATTTTGAGATACTCTGAAATGGCTTGTATGCCCTGGCACTCTCAGAGATACCAAAAACATTTTTTTTCTTTTTTTCCCAGTTTTCACTCCCTTCTCAGACCTTTTCTTTAGAAGAAGCATTGTGACAAATGGGACTTGTTTTCTAGGTTTTTATACTTTTTTATAACTGAGATAACAAGGTCATATTGAGGTGTCCAAATTTATCTTTCCTGTGAAAAAACAGTGAGGATACTATTGGAAAAATAAGGCCCGAGATATACCTAGTTTGTATGGATTCTCTATGAAAGAAAAACTCCCATTACACTATGGCTGTTTTCAAAAGCAAGGGATACGTGGCAATGGGCATGCAAGGGGCACCTTTTGTGTGATAATGTTACGAAGCACAGAGCATGGTTAACTTCATGGATGGTGCGTGCAATCTAGGCAGAGAAGGGAAGTTATTCTACACTAGATTACAAGTATCCTTGTATCAGTCTGTACCAAAGAGGATAGAAATGCATACTTGGCTTAACAGAAATAACAGAGGCCTGATCACTGGATAAGTGTCCTTATAGCAAAAGCATTGTAAAAGAACAATAATACAGCCCAGAGAGGCTGTCAACTGCCTTAGACCTGTATTTCCTTTACTGGAAAATATATATTCTGTACTCTGTTACCCATGATTTCAAGTAGCAAACCAATGATATCTTACAGATTCCTGCCCAGCTATTCCCAAACCGTCCTCTGCACACCCTGGTCACTGGGGTCCACCATTCCATGGGGGCCTGCACCTACTTAGATCTTCACTTCTGAGCATGAGCATTAGCCTTAACCCCCACAAAATGAATGAATGGACACATTCTCTAAAGGTTATTTCTCTCTAGCACACAGAACTGAATCTTTCATGGTGAGATCAATATGTGTGCAAGCTTGGCACAAAAAATTATTAGATTGCTTTCCACCAAGGTCTGATTGGTGCCATTTATATTGCTAATGTATATATGTTTTTTACTATCACATCCAGACATCTTGTTCATTGTGTACAAGTTCATGTGAAATGCCCAACCCAGCATAACCCAGGGTTATCTCTAACCTCTATCTCTAGATTATCTCTAATTTTTGCTACCTCCATGAATAATGATTTTGGCATGAAATATTTGTTGTATCTACAGATAAAAAAGACAAAAGGTCAGAATAGCCTTATTTTTGCATTTTACTTAGTGCTTTGCCTTAAAGACTTATCATGGTAAACAATCATCTACAAAAAATAACCCAGTAAAGAATAAGGAATAATGAGGAAGAAATATTTTTGTTCTAATTCACAATTAAAAGTGAAATTAGGCAGAAGTTTTACCATATTATAAATATTGAGTGGTTCCTATGAATGAGCTGATTATCTCAGCATAAAACTTCACTGCCCCCAGAACAAAATTGCATATCCATAACCTGCTATTGAAGATGGACATTTACTGCCAGGTCTGCTTAAGCTCCTAGAAGTCTAATCATTAAGGCTCTCAGGAGATCTTTACATTCACGGCAAGATGTACTGGATGAAGTGAACTTACAAGTCAGCTGTGTCGCTGCTCTGAGACATACTCTGTCTCACTGGTAAATGCAAAACAGCTTTATTTCACTTTTGCTGAGAAAGAAGCTGCGTCTCCATTATCCTGTGGTAAACACAGACTATTACCAGAGTGGAGCTGACATGCTGTAGATCAATTTCTTAGTTTAGGCAGGGATATCCTATTCTGGTGAATACCAGAATCAAAACGATGGACCAGCTGGCTATCATGTGCCTTCTCCCTTTCCTGTGTCAGTCACTTCAGCAAAGCCATCATTTCCTGGATGATCTGCTCAGAAGATGCATGTAGCTTTCCTGGGAGTGAGCTCTCTGCTTACAAGGTGCATCTCCCTCTGCAGCTGAGAGGATCTGTCCTTCGGTGTAGATGGGGGGGGAACTGGATATACTTTCCTGGAGCAAATACCCCAGATCTGACTTTTCCTCCTGCTGCTATTCATGTTATGCTAGTTCAGTGAATAAATACACAGATGTCCCATGTGTGCTGCTATCAGTGAGGACACTTTTGTGGGTTCAAAATACCCAGAAATGCCAAAATGAAAAATAGGTGCAGGGTGAAGTTGGAAGCCTAGTACACTGGAGGGTAGTCAAGCTCAGAAACTCGTGATCCCTTGTAGAGGAGGTCAGCAGAGAGTACCCTGAGCTCAATAATTTCAGACAAACAATGACTCAACTTTTAGATATCACGAATATACATTCTGTTCCTGCCAAAAGATATCTTTGTGTTTGAGTCATTTCTTAAGAACCACTCTCATAGTTGAAGGGAAAATCTGCTCCAGCCATTGGTTCATCACAGAAGAGCAGAGCATGGAATTAAATAACCTTAGGTGTAACTCTGTCCCCGTTAAATGATAACAGCGTGACACTGTGATTTCAGTTCTTCACATTTACAACAAAGATTGGGAAATGCAAAAGTGAAGATCTTCAGAAGCAGTATGAAGTTAGATGTGTTACCTACTCTGTTTTACAATTTTATGATACAGTTTAAAACCCTTATTGCAGGGTATGGATAATGGTTTGTTCTAATAAAACATAAATAATTTTGTTGTAACAAAGAAAAAAAATACTTCCTAAAAGCTACAGATTTAATGAGAGAACAGGAGTTTTGATATAAGAGGATTTATATCATACTTCTATATGTGCATGTATGTAATGTGAAGGGAGTCTAGCTTTTTAGCATTTAAAAACGAGATGTTAGAATCTGGAGAATGAAGAATGGTGAATCTAAAATTCCCCAAATTTCCCATGATGTTGCTCATTCTTTTTATCTTGTCTTCTGTGGCAAGCCAGGGTTTTGTCTGGGAGAAGAAAGGGAAATGAGTGAAAGAGGAATGGACCAGTCAAGTGTGGAACAGTGAAGCCCCTGGAGATGCCAGAACTCCTCAGAAAGGCACTTGGGAAGAGGTGCAAGCTCTCTTGGGGAAGCCTTGTGTTCCTCCTCAGCAAGATCTTAACTTTATGTGTGTGAAGTGCAAAGCTGTCACCCCTCTTCTGATCTGCAACTCCATGTTTTAGAAATACCTTCTCAGTCTCCTCGTCTGTCTCCTCCTCAGAACCTCATTTTGCAGAGCAGGGCACTCTGCGGTTGTGGATGTGATAGCTAATGACAGCACAGTGCTCAGAGGTCCACTTCCCAGCTGCAGCATATCGATATGGTCCTTTCAGTACCTGCTGATAAGCATGATGTGGGTCCTGAGGAGGCTCTGTCTTGCTGCTGGAAAGGAAAATGCCTGAGAGGGTTGCTGTTTAACTGAGAACACACTCAGTTAAACAGCACACTCACAGAGATGCAGGCTGATACAGACACGGGTGCTGAAGAGCTGAGAGTTGAGCTGACTTTCATCAGAGAGGATATTTCTTTAAGTGTCAGTGCAAGACTATTAGCAGTAGCACCCTGGGGCCTCATCTCCTGGGGCTCCCCAATACCTGGGTTCACGGCTCAGTATCCACTTAGGTCCCACTCTTCCCCTGGAAAGCCAGTGGTAAGTGTCCTCAGAGTTACCGGCATGGAGACCAATATTTTTACGGTGCTTAACAGAGTGAATTGCCTTCATAGGTAAAAATTAATGGCTTCCTGAATGACCTACTTGCCTGTAGACAGGAGGGAAAACAAATACACATTTGCCAAAAGAAGTGAACAGCTCCTCCTACTTTTAGAACACTTCAGAGCTTCATTTGCTGTTCAGTAACAAAATAGAAACAATTTTCTCTTTCCCCCTGCTTCTTTTTCTTTTTCTTTTTCTTTTTCTTTTTCTTTTTCTTTTTCTTTTTCTTTTTCTTTTTCTTTTTCTTTTTCTTTTTCTTTTTCTTTTTCTTTTTCTTTTTCTTTTTCTGTCTCTTTTACTGTCTCTTTTTCTGTCTCTTTTTCTTCTTCTGTCTCTTTTTCTTCTTCTGTCTCTTTTTCTCTGTCTCTTTCTCTTTCTCTTTCTCTTTCTCTTTCTCTTTCTCTTTCTCTTTCTCTTTCTCTTTCTCTTTCTCTTTCTCTTTCTCTTTCTCTTTCTCTTTCTCTCTCTCTTTTTTTAAGCTCATACCGCACACCTGGCAAGTGGGGCTACTGGCAATGGGAGCAGTGATGGGGAGAAGGGACCTGGGGAACCTGCGCTGCCCCGTGGCAAAGCGCAGCCCAGCACATGGGAAATACTTGCCTTTGTTTTGCTTCCAAGTGAATCTATATGAGAAAACGAAGTGGCAGGGTTCCACCTGCCGGTCAAACAATTAAACCCATTTTCCAGGAAAAAAATGGATAAAGGATGTTTCAATCTATGCTTAACTGTATTTTCAAATGGGAAAGAGAGGGGGAGAGAGACACTAACAGCACAGGTCTAGCTTCATTGCTACCCATACTCAATAACAGTAATTGCTGCCTGCAGAGGGGTTTTTTGATTACTCATTTGCAACGATTTTCACTTCAAGTTGTTAGTTCTTATAGGATTCCAGATTTCCTAATTAGCTATAGACCTGAAAGCGATAAGCTCAGATCTGTTTACTTGTAAAAAAAGAAAACAAATAAACAAAACAAAAACCACAGCAATCCTGCCTGTTTTTCTGACAGTTGCTGAAATAAGTAATATAAATCATAAGATGTCCTCTTTCTTATGACTAATAGGTGCTGAGAAATGCAGGGCACAGTGTTTATTATTTAATAGGAGGATTTTTCCAATGTGAGTCAGAGCTAACCCTATGGCCCTGCATGGGAAAATGAGACTGTGTTTATTATTCAGGTGTCACTTAGATATAGAAACTTTGAACATAAGATTACAAGTTACTGCTCTCCCATATCCCTACAAGCATTATCCAAAACATCACCTGCAGCTGCTTGAATTTCCTGCAAGTCTCACTCAACATGATTCAATACCCCAGCTCTTGACACAGTTCTGTGATTTTATCTCAAGTTATTATTTCCTTTGTCTTAAAAATACAGGGGCAGAGACTGTCTCATACTGGGCATGTGAGCTGTTCCAAATCATACTACAACACAGGCAAAGGCAGATACAGGAGCTTTCCATCAGGCTAGAAGTCTTCTGGAAGAAAGAAGAGCTAAGTATATACATACATAAACCACTCTCTATGCATATTATGAAGAGGTAGCAGTATTATTTCTGCTCATTTCTTACTCAATTTCTTGCCTCCTCTGGAACATTGAATTGGACATGGGTAGAAGATATCTGAAAGATGTGCAGAGACTGCTAGAAAGACATTGATTTCCTTCTTTTCTCTCTAAAAGGTAGAGTTTCACAGTATACCCTCCAGCACAGCAAACCAGTAATACCAATTAGTGAACAAGTTTCTATCAAATATTCTGCATGTCAGGAATACAAAATGAAGACAGAAAGAATAATAGATAAATAAATAGATAATAAGAAGAAAAGGATTACATAACAGCCAGCAGAGGAGTTTTCTGCTTCTCTAATATCATAACAGCACCAGACAAAAAAGCAATACCAATCTGAGGAATGCAAATATGCAGAAGTCAAGGATGTCTGCAGTTATAGTATGTAAACAGTATCTAGTTATGCAGCAGAACTGATTAGAAGCACCACTTGTCCTCCAAAGAGTCAGCTAAGATATTTTCAAATGGGTCTTTAGCTGAATAAATGTACAGCAGAAACGGCTCCTCTGATCTCCAGGCCTATATGGGTTTTTGTTCAGGTTAACCATGATGTAAACACAGCATTAGTCTTCCCTCATTGCCCGCTTCTCATGGACTATAGATCAATCACAGGCTTGATAGGAAAGACACTGCTTTCTGAAGCTGGTTAAGTGCTCCCTCTTTATTTCAGATTTATGGTCTCAGAAAAATATCGCACATTCATAGCACATAAGGATAAAACCAAAGGCCCTCTGCACGGAGCTGCCAGAAGCTGACTGACAGGCATACTCATTAGGATAAACACATCTAGCTCAGCACAGAAGAGAGGGACTGGTCGAAAATAGAGATCAGGGCCTTCCAGCAGGTAGGGTGTTTGCAAGCAGGCTTCGTATTTTCCTTCTCCAGCAAGAACAGCCACTAAATGCAAGAAGTCAGGTTCTTCCTCTGGCTTTGTACATAGAGTAAGAAAAGACACAGGACCTGGAGATTACAGTGAGTGTCTTTAGGTAGCGATGGGAGAAAGGCAATTACCTGTACTGCTTACCTCGAGTTTTATTGGTGGTGCATAGAAAACTTCTCATGGGCAGTACCAGCTGCTCAGCTATGGAGATTTAAATTAACTTATGAAACCTATAACCTTCGCTTGACATCAGTAGGACCACAGCAGTCTGTTTTAGGGCACTGCATGGTCATACACAGTGTCCTGTCTACCTTTTAAAAGGAAGGCATATGACTCACCTAATGCGAATTACTATTTCTGACATGCCGCTGCACCCGAAGATCGTGTCAGCAGGATGTAGATAATTGCACTGGCTGTCAGTCTCCGTGCTGTTACTTTCCATAACACAAAATTAACTGAGATGCAGCCGACAGAGGGGCCTGAATCCAAAACCTCTCCAAGACACTCTCTGCAATGCAATAACCGAAATTTACCAGTCAGATGTAATACGGGAGGGGCAGCGGCAGCCTCGACGCTGTGGCCCGAGGGAGCCAGCGCGGCGGCCCCGCGGCTCCAGGGGGCGGCACAGCCCAGCAAACGGCCGAGGCGCTGCCCGTTTGGGCCGCCGGGTGCGCAGAGGCGCCCTGAGGAGGCTCTTGTCTTGCGAAAAGGTTCGGGAGTCAAAACGTGCACTTGGCAGCGCTGGCGCTTGCAGCGCGCGCATCTCGCGGCAGGCTGGCGGCACGCCAGGCGCTCGCATAATTTCTCTCTTATTCCTGCCTGCGAGGGGATGACTGGGCATTTGTACCCTGCTTGTGAAAGGGGAAAGTTTTTCCTCAGGCCTGGGCAGGGAGCTGACACCTGCAGTTGGCGTACGCCTGCGTTGTTTTGCCGGTGCCATCCATCTCTCCACCAGCCACCTTAAGGGTGAAAGGCAGTCTGAGAGCACCTTAAATCAAAACAAACAAACGGTGTCAGGTTAAATGTGTAGCACGAACCCCATTTGCTCCAGCCCTAACTGCAACAAGAATATCTTTAGAATACCCTATCAAAGGGGGCCCTGGAGAAGAAGGGCACTTGATTTATGGAGCGGTTCCCTGTTTTGTGAATAACAAATAGCCCTATTCTGGAAATGAAAGAGCAGTGGCGGTCTAGACTAGACAGCCCAGGCAAGTGCCTATATGGAAAAGCTCTTCCTCTGGATGCAGAGGCTATGGCTACTTCACACACCTCTGGGCAGGTGGAGCAGAGGGAGCGATTGCTCTGCAAGGGCTGCATGTGGAAAGGGGGCTGGGAGAAGCTGCAGAAGGGAAGAAGAGGGGGAAAACAGGGGTGCGCTTTGGAAAAGAGAGGGAAATGAGGCCACAGAACTGACCTACAAAGAAAACGAGCAACCAAGTGTGTCATTGCAAACGGGAGTAGTATTTTTTTCTTTTTTTTCATTATTTAAATTGCAGAACAATCAGTATTTCATTCCATTTCGAAATGGAAAGCTGTTTCTTATTTCATTAAAAATGTACGTTCCATAAAATATGGATCAGCAGCAGGCCCCTCTGGTGAACAGTGAATTACAGTCCTTCCAGTTTGAACTAAATTATTTGTGTTGGTTTTACGATCTGGAATGCAAAGTGGCATGCCGCAGTGTTTCCTTCCAAAGTTTTTAAACAATTTTATTATAATACTTGCAACTTTTTAAATGTCTGAATAAAGTAATACATTCAGGGGGTATGAGAGGAAAAGGGGAATAGATACCAGAAAAAGTCCTACTTAAAATGGAAAAATCTTAATAAAAAAGTCTTAAAGCAGTCTTGTGTAGAGAAAGGGGGGAGACGGGAGCAAAATTCAGTAGTGGAGCTGCAAAGTATAATCCCTTCAAAGTTTTAAGTGCTGCATATTAGATCAGTTGTCTAGAATCTGAACTTGCAGTTAAATTGCAGGTCAGATGATCTGCAACATGAAAGGCCTTGTTTCCTTGTACAGATACAGACAATTTTGCCTAAGGATCCTCCTTTCAAATAGAATCTTAGTGCAGCGTGCTCTTGTACTGAATCTCAACTGATCTTGTATGACATACATCATGAGTTAGAGTCATGGAAGGACATCAGGAGAGAAGATAAACCAATGCTGTGTTTTGTTGCTACAATACGGAATCAAGCCCAAATCTGACTTCTTCTCAGATTTTATCTTCCAATATTTATTCTCTGAGTATGCCCAAAACGAAATTTAGAAAATCTCTCAGGTTGTCCTGAATTAATAGCAATCATAGCATCTAAATCTTAAAGTAGATTCATGATGCAAAATGTTTACATTTCCTTTTTCTTTCTAAATAGTTCTGTTTTATAAAACTGTACGACACCTATAATTCTTCATTCCTAGATTCTGGGAAATAAATCTGACTTTTGTTCTCTACTTAAAATGTGTTGTTTTTCTATTGCATGCTAAAGTGTAAAACACATTGAAAAGAACGCCTTCATCGTCTGATTAATGAAGGCTCAAGCTTGAAATTCATCTGAAGATTAAGCGCACTGTCTTCTCTATGGAGTCACATTAAATTGAATGTTATTTATAATTTATAGGAGTACTGAGTAGGAGGAGACTCCTGCAATATATAAGATTTCTTCCTTTAATTTAATGAATATAATTATTCCCTAAATCTTATACACAATTCTTGCTATGTTGGAGAAGTGCTCTCTACAGCTTTTTCAGAGCATTATCACTAAAACTCTTTAAATTTGCTTAACTTACTTATTTTATTTGAAATGCATGAAAAATCGCCTCACTCTTCTGGGTACTTCATAACTACATCCTTACCACATATATTCATAAATATTGTAGTGCAAAGCATACATTATATAGAATTATTCACCAAGTAGATGCAAATGCATTTATTCCTAAGGCCTGAGCTGTGTCGTGCTGAGCACCTCTTTTCTAGCTGAGAACTGGTGAAATGTCTTTCAACTTTAGGCCTGGTTGTCTGTGTCTGATGCAGCTTCTGCTGGTGTCAACGAGGGGTTTTCTGCTGATTCCAGGGAGAACTGATTTTGCTTTTCAAAACAAATACTGCCGTTCTTACCAAGCGAGAACACCCATTGTGCAACTGTCAGAGCTGTTGCTGAGTAAAAGCTGTAGGCTCAGACCCATTGCCATTCTACCACCTTGATTTGACTTTGATGTAATTTTTTCCCATATAGTGACATGAGGATGTATTTTGTCTCAAAGAGACAGATTCTCAGCTGGTGAAAGTCAGCATAAGCATGTAGTTTCTATTAAGGAATCTGTCTTTTAGGACTAAAAGACGTCTTTTTAAATATACTGTCTAGTTCAAAACACACTGGGAGATCTTTGAAGATATTAAGATATCAAAACTTCTATTTTACTCTTCCCTTTGACTGTCACATGTATTGGAGGATGAATCTGTTTCATAATTCCATTAGAAGCCTTAGAGTGCAATCATTAACTATGTGTTCCACAATGAACAGTTATAACTTTGTCTGCTAATATTTGAGCCACTGCGCCTGTGATTGTTACTCTCATAGACATAATTAGCTTAGTATAAACCAATTTTTGTAAACAATATAATTTCAACAGGTAAAACTGCCTGTCTGCAATTAACAACAATTACTGCTTAAACCTTGCTCCACTCACAAGAACCTGCGAATTCTCTCTTGAGAGTAATGTCTTTTGAGCAGTGTACCTAATTTTTATTGCCACAGACTTCTGTTGCTGTGTCTTTGAAATGCCTCTCATATACACATTTAATCATCTTTTCTAGGTTTTAATAGTTCACTGTATACATTCACAGCTCTGAAAAATTTCACCTCTAATCCTTAGAGCTCTTTTTTCCCACAAAATATTTAATGGAAATCTATATGGTTAATCTTAATTTAAAGGAGTGCAGAAGGATCAGTGTAACAAATCAAGATATTCCTCTGCATTTCTGCAACCCGGGACAGGTGCCTGGGGAATTACAGTTAGGGCACATTCCAAGTCAGGTTGTGGAGACAGAAATTTAAGGGTTCAGTTGCTCAAGGTCCACAAGAGCTCATTACAATTTGCAGGAGCTGAAGCTGCTTGGTACTTCTAGAGGTGGGGAAGGGCATATTCTGCCCTATTGTACTTTTCCTACTTTTTCCTCTGAGGGAAAAGGGCTGCTGCACCTCTGCAAAAGGGCCATTGATCAGCTGCTAAATTGGGAGCCTGGAAAGCGCAGAGCTGTGAACCCTTTACTTAGAGCAACCAGGTAGGCACATAATTACTATATGGCTGTGACTGAAAATAACACTTACTTCTCTTAAGCCTTTACCAGGTTGTAACAAGGCATGGCTGCCTCATGCCCAGTAAGAAGGGTACTGCCATTGCTAGTAACAGGCATGGGCCCTGTGCTATCCCTGCCTGGACTCCTGTCCAGGTCCACAAGACTTGTAACCATCTTGTTCTGAGAACCTGCCTTGAGAATTGGAGTTTGGCATCGGGAGGGTCTTTGTTACCTTAGACAACTTAAGTGTGGGAAAACTCCAAAGGCCTTGAAAAGTCTGGGCGCCGGCTGTAAATGCAGGTTGAGAGCTATAAACAACTCTGCAGTGGTCAGCTGCTCACCGTTGAGGAAGCCAGCCTTGAGAGCTGGGAAGTGTTACAGCAAAGTAAAGAAGTGGCTAAGCAAGAATAAAAGATAGCTGCTGATCAACTGGATGCAGCATTTGTGGTAGCCTGCATAAGAAATGGCCTCCAGCATCACACAGGACTTTGTCCAGAGGTGAGGCCAAAGGTGTCTGTTATCCACATCTGACACATAGGAAAATGAAGGTGTATAAGCACTGAGATCCATAAAGGTACCAGTGTGTCACAGATTCAGCAAGAACTGTATGGAGAGATGCTTGTGGATCTGTCTAAAAGACAGATAAAGGGTTAACATGAAATAATTGGAGATCTAGAGGTAGGCTTAGGAGTCTGCTACTAACCACTGCTACTCCAGTAGATATATGAGAGTAGCAGGTAAGTGGATAGCAATGCATTCAAATGGAATTTCCTGCTCCGTAATACCTATATAATCATTCTGTCAAGATTTGAATGCTAGAAAATTGAGACTCAGAAATGACCAAACAGAAAAAAAAAAGGTAAGTTAGTGACTGAAAAATAAAGGAAAAACACAGCTATGGTCAAAAGATCTAAAGAGACAAACGAATCCAGTGTACTTTATGCTTGAATTATAGTTAAAACACTTCCATGTTATAAGCAGTTGTTAAAATGGCTGTGGCTATTCCGCTGAGAAATTAATTGTAGCATTCAAAGCAGACCCAGGCGTCCTTGTTTGAAATCCATTGTGGGAAGGGTCAGACCTCAGAGCATTCCTCCTATGGATTTAGCACAATACTTTCACACCTTTCATTGCTAACTGCTTGGGAAGCAAATCAGGGGATCTTCTGGAGAGAAAGGCTCAGTGATCTACTTATACTAGAACAGAGCAGTTGTTATCTTTGATTCATAGCCCATCCAGGCTAAATCCCAAGGGAGAGCAAGACTGACTGTATTGTAGAGAGGTTGTTGAGTCTTGTGAGTTTTGATCTTTTTGCCCAAGAAGATGAGAACCCAGAATAGCCAAGTCCCCATTCTGACTCAGTTCAGGATGAAACAAAACTCCAGGCCCTTCTGCTGGGCTTTCTTCATCAGGCTCCTGTTTTTGGCAAATAATTGTACTAGAGTTTTGGATTACTTTAATGCCAGTACAAACATGGCATCCTGTAATAAATTAATTGTATCTATCTCATACGCTGTGTTGGGGAAATTTGGACTATAGACATAAGAAAAAAATACAAATTAATTGTTCCCAATCTGAAACCAAGAATAAACATCTCCAACAAAAGATAAACTGACAATAAAACAAACTTACGACATGGTAAAAGATATTCAGAAAAAATAAAGCTACACAAGCAAAATGCACAGTATCTCCTTTAGGAAATAAAGTTTGGTCCTGAAATTGGTGATAACTTCAGGAGAGCAGCAGTTCTGGAAAACAAACAAAAAAGGTCCATATGTTTTGAATGAGGGGCCAGAACATAAAACAGTGGAATGTGAATCTTTCTAAAGCTTAAAGAATGCAGAAAGAGTAGTGCTTACTAATTATCTTTTAAATTGACTAATATGTCAAGTGATGAGTATGTGCCTCTGCTGAGCCATCTGGGAGTTTAGTAGCTGCACGAGACATAAGGTTACATTACAAAACATGTAGGAATTCATTACCTGGGACAATTCTTCATCAGCCAGCAAGCTTTTTCCCCTACTTGAAGCCAATGAGTTTGCTTTCCCATGAAATCTACTCTGTATTCACTCCCTAAAATAAGTACCAATTAGCTAAAAGATAACAGTAAAATAAACCACTTCAGTTGGGAAACAGAAATTGGCTGTTAAACATAAAAGTGTGTATGTAAATATGCTGATTATCCTCAGTGTTTGATAAATCATCTCTTTTGTCTACAGAATGCAGGTATTTCTTCCTCCCAAACCATGTGAACATTGCTATCATCTCAGTGCCTTAATTAGATAAATTGAAAAGGAGTCCTTCTCCCCACTCCCCTCCCCCCAGTAATTAAACTAACACCTTTCTGTCTGTTTGAGAGATTCCGTTTTCTGCTGTGTTTTCCTGGTAGTATACTTCTCCAAGTACATTTGGTCAAAACCTAGAAAAAAAATCCGCCTTTTCATTCTTTCTTCATTATTAGGAATGAAAAGTGAAAAATTCTAGCATTGCAAGTTAAAAAGTACAAGAAACATTGACATTAGTTTATTGATATTTTCCCTTCTGAGTTTCTTGCAGAAAAAAAAACATTGGACTTCAGGCATTTCATCTGGATGCCAAAAAACAAACCTTTATAATCACATGAGTCTGAGAATTTCAAAATTACTCAAACAAGCCACTGTAATACTTTTGTGTCTAAACCATAAAGTCGCCATAAAAGCATATGTTCATGTGAAATGTCTCCATTTCAGGATCATTTCCTAAAGGAAAAACATTCTACCAAAACATTTTCAACCATCTCCACTCTCCGATCTTACAAGGTCACTCACTGGGAAGCAGCAAGGTCCTTGAGTAATTATCGTCCCCAGATCCCTTGGTTTTATTAGCACAAGCATAGTTATTGCTGAGATGCTCTTCTCCATTTTGTGGCAGGATTAATGTATGTAAATATGACAACAGGTCACATCTACTTGGAGTAAGCCTTATGTGATAGTGGCACTGATTTCTGAGGTACTTGAGCATGTATTAAATTTTAAATAGCACAAAACTCACACAGCTTAGCAGGTATTTAACCGTTGCAGGGCTAATGCCATTCACAAAGACTTTTTTCTTTTTTTTTTTTTCTGAAATTAGCATGAGATTAGGACAGAAAATCTAAGTGTATTTATTTTTAAAGGGAAAATCCAAAGCAAATATTGAGACAACTCATGCAGATTTATCACAGAGTGCGTGGCAGTTGTCTTAAGCCATACCTGTGAACTTAGGGCCAGGCAAATATCAGTTCTTCTTTAATTTTGATTAACAGCTGGTGACCTCCTGTCTGCCTTGCCATAACCAGGAAGCCCTTAGTGACTATGGCCCTGAGGATGTCCACACCCCTCTCTGGGATAGACTTCAGCCTGCTCAGGCAGCTGGTGGGAAGAATCCCAGAATGGTTGAGGTTGGAAGGGACCTCTAGAGATCAGCTAGTCCAACCCCCCTGCTCCAGCAGGGACGCCTGGAGCATGTGGCAGAGGGTGGCATCCAGGCGGGTTTGGAAGATCTCCAGAGAAGGAGACTCCGCAGCTTCTCTGGGCAGCCTGTTCCAGGGCTCTGTCACCCTCACAGGAAGGAGGTTCTTCCTCACATGGAGGTGGAACTTCCCGTGTTTCAACTTGCACCGTTATCCCTTGTCCTATTACTGGCCACCACTGAGAAGAGTTTGGCCCTATCCTCCCTAGATTCACCCCTCAGGTACTTATACATATTGATCAGATCTTCTCTCAGTCTTCTCTAGGCTAAACTTTGTGACTCTACGCTGGACCCTCTCTAGCAGCTCAATGTCCCTCTTGTCCTGGGCAGCCCAGAACTGCACCCAGTACTCCAGCTGCAGCCTCACCAGAGCTGAGCAGAGGGGCAGGATCCCCTCCCTTGACCTACTGGCAACGCTCCTCCTGGTGCAGGCCAGGATCCCATTGGCCTTCTTGGCCAACATTGCTGCCTCATGGTCAACTTGTTGTCACTCAGGACTCCCAAATGCCTCTCTGCGGAGCTGAAATCTCATGGGATACAGTTCTGATGGGAGGAAAGGCCCATGGTGGGGCTGATTTTTGAGGATCACCTGCTCCAAGAGTGGAGTGAAGACAAAGCCAGAGTCTTCTCCGTGTGCTCTAGTGACGGGTGAGAGTCGGTGGACACAGAAAGAAACACAGGAAATTTTACTTGAACATAAATAAAAACATTTTCAACATGTGTGTGATCCAGCATTGAAACGGATTGCTCAGAGAGGTTGTGAAGACTCCATTCTTGGAGTTATCTAAAACACAACTGAACAAGACCCTGAGCAATCTGCCATGGGTGATTCTGCTTTCAGCACAGAGGATCGATCTCCAAAGGTGCCTTCCAAACTCAGCAGTTTTGTAACTGTGTGCCTAACCCTTTTGCTCCTGAAAGAGACACTGGCGTATGAGTGCTACTTTGGGATCTTGCTGTCTCCTACTATAAGCATCAAGAAAACTCTTTAGTGGAATTGATTAGGTAGTAGAACTAAATAAAAAAATTATATGAATATGACTGAAACCCAATTAAATTATTTTTGACCAATAAAAATGCTTTTGAGGTTAAAATAAGTCTATTTAACCAGATACCAATTCTTTTTGAGTATACCTAATTACAAGGACATAATTATGAAAAAGGAATAGAGAAAGATTTTTTTTTTTGCCATTTCTGTTCTCTACCTTCATTTCTTTTTTTCTTACTTCTTTATATTAGTGGCCAAGGCCCCTAGTGGCCCCACTTAATGTGGGGAATGTGCTTCCAGATCTTACTTGTCCCATGTAGAGAAGAGCAACCAGTCTGTGTAGAGAAGAGGAACTGGTCTTCCACCTTTGAAAAATGTAATCTGCCACTAACCAGCAAAGCGTGTGCTGCAAGAGAGTCAGAGAAAGAAAGGGCCTCCTCCTCACTTCTGTGTGTAAATGTAAACAGGTGGCAAGGCCTAATAAACTTAAAAATTTTAGGATTACAAGGCCATTAAAAACCTCTGTAGTCACGGTTGACCTCAAGCATGTTGTCTTCAACTTTTCATGGAAAATCTGCAAATTAACATGAAATCTCTCTTCTGTGTTATATCTTGCTTATTTCAAGCTTCTAGTGTCCTTAATGAATTCTTATAGAAGCTTTTCTTTCAAAATCCTTAAACCAATCTTTATTTGCTTGTTTCAAAAAGAAAAAAAAAAGATAAAGAAAAGCAAAACCCCTGCTCACAGGAACAGAAGGGAAGTATGGCAACAGGACAGAGTAGAACTCTTTCTTCATAATTGCCCCTAGAAAAACATCCATTAGAAACTGTAAAGCACGTAACATGAAATGCTTTCAGATGTTTTCTGGAATACAAGTTGTATAAGAGGTTAAAAACCTTTGGAAAGCTACACATGCTGCAGTGTGCATTCAGTGATGAGGAAGTTCCGCTGGAATGAATAGGGCTATATTTTCAGCTGGGTAAACTGTTTTCCATAGATTTGTACCATTTTCTGGGGTCTGCACTCCTGTTTCCAATTAGTTTTTTTTTTATTCCTCATTCCAGTGAAAGAAATGTGTTTACATCATCAATGTCACAACCAGAGTTGATTGAAAAGTTCAAAAATCTGGATCAATAAAGAAATAGAAATAGATTTAAAAGAATCCTATTTCCAAACCAGCTAGAGAAGTGATTAAAAAAACAGACTACATTTTTCACTCATTCTGTTCTGAAAATTGATGACTAAATAAGGTACCACAAATATCAACTTTTCACTATCATTAACATATTGACCACGTTCATTTTCTAGAGAACGTACGAAAAACCATATGATTGCAGCAGTAGGGCTCCTGCAGTCTTATAGCCCCAATCAAGAGGTCAAGATTTTATTTCTACTACTAATATGACTGCAAAATTCTTATTGACAGAATTAATTAAAGTATTGACTGATTATCAACTCCATCTGGTACCTGTTCTTATTTTCAAATCCTAGCACCTCTGCAAAAAATAATCTCTTTTTCTGAACTTGCAACAAGGAGAAACTCTTACAAATGTTGGAGGGCTGGATGGAACAGCAAATGCTACTAGCATCCTTGCACAAACTGTGGCCGGTTCACACAGCTGAAAACTCTGTGAGCGATTAAAACCAAGCTGCAGAGTGACTCTGAATCCTAATCGCCTTTGCTAGCAGCAGCTCCCTATGCAAGTGTGCCAAAATATATCATCAGCGCAATGTGGCAGTGCAGAGTGAAGGCATGCACATTGTGTTCATCATAGTGCAATGGCAAAAATGCTGACTGAGACAGTGGATTTTAGGTTTTCCTAATGTCGATGCTGTTACAAGCCCTGTCCCTCATGTGTGTCACCAGGCTGTGGGTTAGGCTGCAGGGGGACTGAGGAGCAGCCTTTCAATCAGCTGGGCAGCCAGAATACCTTCCTTTCTTGTCTGAAAAAACATTGTCAAGAGCTGTTTTCACTAGGTCTCATTTGCTTCACTAGGTCTCAGCTTTTACTTGTTCCCAGGATTGGGCTTCATGTATGGGCGTAGCACTGAGCCAATTAAAGGACTCCTCAGGGCCAGGGTCGCAGTGTGAACACTAACACATACCTGTTCTGAACAGTCAGCCACAGGCAATGAAGAAGTACCTGCTTGCAGCAGACTGCCTGAAGATACTTTGATTTCTGTTATCATGCGGGGAGGCATTACGTACTTGTTTTGAAGTCGTTGCCCCTGCCCCCAGTTAAATGCATTTTCCTGCATGGCAGATTTGATTTTTGGTCCCAGAAAGGTGAAGGAGGCTTTGTGGAAGGAGAGGAAGCGCACTGGCTGCGGGGCAGTGTGTTCGGAGATGCTGCAGACACAGCGCAGCAATTCATTTCTTTGCTACTCTGCTGTTCTGTCGTGAAAGCAAAGCCTAATTGGAGACAGTTAGGCTTTAATGAATAAAGCCCTCTGTAATTTCCAGCTGTGGCCATGTAATCAGCATTCATATGCTCGAAAAGGATTTTTGTGCCCATATTTCATTTTGATTTGCATCTGTGCCCATATTTTGCCCTTCTTCTGATCTGGTCGACAATTTTCATCTTTATTAGTTTTGCCTTTCACTTCTGTCTTCACATTTGTGTTAGAAGACAGAAACAATAACCCAAAAAACCCTAAATAGATTGCATTACGTAATAGTTTATTAAAGTGCTCCTATGACTTTGATCTTTTTAATTAATTAAATTTTGCTTGTTTTTGCTTACTATTTTCCAAATCACATTTTTGTGAGTATATTAGATCTTTTCTACTCTGTTATTTTTGGTCACTCTCTCCCCCTCTCCACAGCACTGCTGTGGCACTGCAACACACTTTTTAATTAGTTTCACCACAGTCATCAGCTTTGTGATTATCTCTGCATCTTGAACACCTGGTCTGACTTTAGAAATGACTTGCCATCTGGTCAAATACTGGGTAATTATAACAATTTAATGGCAGGATAAAATAGTGTTGGTTAAGAGACTTGATTGTTCCCTCCATTCCTTTCCTTCATGCAGTTTGGTTGCATTACTTCAAATTAAATTAAAATCCCATCATCAAGTTACTGCTGCCTTTTTTTTGGCTTTTCATTCACAATACTCATAAACATTTCTTGGAGTTAGTGTGGTTTAGACTCTCCAGACATTATGGCTCTAAGAGCTGCGTGAATTACTACCATGGATTCACTGATATGATACTTATTCTACAGCTTCCACTGCATATCAATAAATGAAGCAGTAAATGGGTCTTGTCTGGCAAGTAAATGCTGAGACAACTGCAGGGGAGCCATTTGTCAGGAACACACATAAATGGAATCTCACTAATGTGCCACAGAATGTTTTTTTCTTTACAGTTTAATATTACTATATGCATAGACTTGGCAGCTGATATCCTGCACCCTGCTATAAATAAGCTGATTCTCGTGAAAAAGTCAGTGGATCGGATAATGAACTTCATGCAGGCTGGTCATTTTATGATTGCCTTGTTTTATGACACTTGGGTGAGTAAGTTTTTTGTCCATTAGATATTGGCTGAAAAAAGTATTTGTGAAGCATCTCCTCAAGCTTTTTAGTATACCGCTAACAGCTGGTTTGGAAAAATAAATGAATGTGGTTTATATAACTTTTCTTTTTACATTATGCAAAGGAAGAAATGTTATCTAGATTTTTTATTAAATTTCTTAATTCCTTTCAGCATTTGTACTTTCCCAAAGCATATTGTTGTAATTATTCAGACTGCATGATAATTACAGTAACAAAAGCTACAATAAAATATCTTTCCATTGGGAAATGAATGAGAAGAAGAACCCTTTTATAACTCTTTTTTTTTTCAGGTGCTACTGGCAAGAAGAATTCACCTATTTAATTTTTTAGGGATTCTCTTTTTGCATAAATACCAAAGAATATTAGGTTGATTTTTCATCCAGACTCCTGGGAAACTAAATACTTTTGTCATGTAATACTTCCTCCTAGCAAACACCAAGTCTAGTCTATAAAAGCACCAGGTCTGGTCTGTAAAACAAAGAGAACATTATTGGAGGTGCAGAATTGAAGGAGGCATGGAAAATAACCTGGAAAGCCATCGATAACAGTATTGTGCATGTATCAAATAAGAATACTCTTATTATATCCAACACCTATAGGATGCGGCATGGCAGTGTGAAGCTTTATCTTAATCGATCAAAGCAAAGACCCAGTGAGGCCGCGTGTATGCTGCGATGCACCACAACCCGGGCACCACCCCTTGCTATGCTCAAAGTCAGTGTCCTGACCGAAGGGCTGGACACGAGGCAGGTCTGGGCACTACAGGCCTCTGTGCTGCTTTGCTCTGGTCTGCTCCATATTCACTTCCCTCACTTCTACAGCGGTGTGGGCAGAGCTTGCACATGCCCTCACTGTGCAACTTTGTGCTACCTGCTGCACCTTTGACCCAGGACCATGAGTCCTCATCCTAGGCATACTTACTGCACGTCTTGCGTGTGTCTCATCGCTTGTTTTCTTTGCCAAAGAGAAATTTTTATCCAAGCTTTTAAGACTTAACAGAAGTTAGAGCAAAATACCCTCCAAACTGACATACAGCAGAGATGTATGCTGTATACAGATGTATGCTGTATGAGCCTTGGCCCATTCAACAGATGCCAACAAAACATGAGCCTAATGTGCTTTTCCCTGTTCACTCAAAGGTGTCAAACTGTCCAGAGCTTCAGAGCTTACTGGAAAATAAAAAGAATAGAAAAAAAAGACTTCTTAGAGGCTTTCTTAGTTTGAATTGAGTTGTACACCTTGACTTTTCAGGAGAGGAAGATTATTTTTACAATAATATGTATAATCAATCAAAACCCAAGCCGTTCTCATTTAATCAAGATACTCAGAGAATCAGGAGATCTAGCTAAAATGTCTTCATCAGGACCTTGCCACTGTTACACACTCTAATGGGTAAATTTAGGACTTAACTTTGCAATCAGTTCCACGTGGATAAGCTCTTACACAGAACTACGTGGGTTTCTGATTGCAGAACTGGGGTCACAGCAATACAGCTGCACTGTAGCCCCAGGTTCCGTTCAGCCTTGTCCCAAATGAAGAGTATATAAATGATCTTCTGATAATTGGCCTATGAAGTTTGAGAGACAAACCCTCAAATTTAAAATGTTCTTTTTTTTTTTTTTTTTAGATCTAATGTGAAGCAGCAGTGAGTGCTTTGCAGTGCCATTGCATACTTCAAGGAGGCATAAGAAATGTCTTGCAGAAGGTAGCACCTCGGCCCTGTCACACTCATTCCTCTTGACCCAGTGCGTCATGAGCCCATTTCTTTCTTCTCTCTCCTCACTCTCTGTGGTCATGGGTAGTTATACGTTAAACAAGAACCGGCAGCCGAGTCTGTATTAAAATCTACCAAGCTGAAGAGCTCAGTTAGTTTTCACTCACACTGGTTCCCCCAGCACGTTCTCTGCCTTGGTCTTGCAGGTTGCATGTCAGAGCGCAGAGAAGGAAAGTGCACTTACTTCTTCCTCATTGCATATCTGATGAGAAATACATTCAGGGTATGAAGCAGGTGATCAGAGGTGGACACAGTACTGAATACAGCAATTGCTGAGATGAAGCTCCTGCAAAAATTAGGGAATAAATTTTATTCATAACCCTTTTGAAATTTTGGTACTATCAACTTATATTTGCGGAATTCTATTTCCCATATTTTCTGTTTTATTTCCTAATAGTTAGGACATACTGTTCCAAAATCACAAATTTGAAGCCACTAACTCTAACTTCAGTTTCAAAAAAGAAAAGAGCTAGAGTTTGAGTTTCATAGGTTGATCACATTGTTTCCAGTGAAACGTGAGACATTTCTAGAAGAGGACTAGTTTACTCATCTACAGGTATAACAACCAGAGGACTTAAGACAATTTGCAAAGATCACAGGTGCTCCATATAAGCTGGGGAAATAAGCCCCATAAACCCATCAGCGTGTAAGCACCTTCATGTTTTTAAAGATGTACGGGCTGATCTTGACCGAAACTAACAGGATCACAGGAAAGCGAAAAAGGAGAGACTCGTTCTGTATTCCCCATCACTAAAGGTTTTATGGCTATGCCAAAAATGAAGACTCTGTTTAGAAGTGCTCCCTTATTGTTTTGTGTAATAAAAGAATTGTGGGAAACAGAAACAAAAATGTTGAGAAGGGAGATGAATCATATGGCTTAACCTCTGGATCTGATGCTGGAATCAGTAGTGGGAAGGGGAGATGATACATACTCTGCCCTTGGCTGCAGCAAGCCAGCCCCCAGGGAAATTTGCACGCAGACTGCTAAGAAGAAAGCATTGCATTCATGCAGAGTTTCTTGCATCAGATACACCTCCCTTTGAGAGTTACTACTCCAAAGAGTGGATTCAAACTTTTTATCTTCCCTCCTCCTCTGCTTCTCTCCTAATACATTTTTTTTTTTTTTCACATAGCCAGTGTAACATAAGGCTTGGCTGGGATGTAAGCAAGGACGGCACCTAGCAGCTGAAAGCATGAGGCTCAGCCAACTGCAGTGAAAGGATAAATTCATTACCTCAAAGGTTGTACAGATTCAAAGTTTCAGGTGAAGTCTAACCTCTTCTGGGAGAAAGACAGCCAGGCTGTGGTAGCATACATTACTCCAGTGTCTTTGAAAAAGAAGAAAAACAGCTAGCATCCTTATGAACTGGTGATGACTGTGTTGGATATGGCTGAGATGCAGAAAGAAGTATTTTAAACTTGAGGTCCTCCTGATGCAGACTCAGTAACTATAAAAATAAACACAGAAGAAGATCTCATTACAAACCAGATGTTAACTTTCAACAAAGCTTGTGCAGGCATCTATTTCTTACCATCTCAGATTTGAACAGTGATGCATCTAGACTGATATTTTTTCTTTGAATACTTCAAATAAAAGGATAAGAAATCCTTGTTATTATGGTGGAATAGCCTATTAATTCCCATGATAAATATAAGATTTACATCTCAAAACAGGAAGATTTATAAGTATAAATTTATAAATAAATCCTCACATGAATTTTCCTACTCTTATAGCAGTGATAGCATTGATGCACAGCCTACTGCATACTCTTCTCAGTATTTTAGCAAGATTTCCATCTTTCAGGAACTGCTGCATGTTGCCAGTTTTGTGGTGCAATAAGATACAACAGATCAAGTTTTCTGTCCGTCCTGTTCACTGTGTCTGTAGGCAATTCTCCAGACGGAACAGCTTCCTGGGGACCAGGAATTGCCTGATAGCTTCAGGTTTCTACAAACCATTTCCTGTGGTTTGTTTCATAGAGTTCATCGATGAATACAAACAGAGAAAGATGAGCTGTACATAGTAGGCCATGTCACTGACTGATCCTTGATGATAAAACAATCTAATGTCCCCCAAACTCTACTATTTTGCAAATGGGTGATGACTGTGTCAAAAGTGTTGAAGATAATGGTGTCTAAAGAGATTCTGCATGAGTGTAAATACCAGTATTCTTTTATTGCCAGCAAATGCAGTTGTTCAAGAGTCCTCTTCACAACATTGAAGCAGCAACTGAATCCATAGCATTATTGCCAAATTATTTCTGATGAAACCTAAATGGCTAAATGCCTAAATCAGCTGTCTTTGCTAGGCAAAATCCTTACGGACTATTTTCCCCTGTCAACTGCAGGATTGCGTATCCTCACCCACAGGGTACGCCATTCTGGAGCAGTGTCTCTGTCCCCCTGATGCTCCTGGCCGTGGCCAGATGCTGTCCATCACCACTGTGGTGAACTGTGGAGCATCATGTGGTGGGCTGCTGACGAACAGGCTCTCGCTGTTGCAGCCGGCTCACCTACAGCCGGTCAGAGCCACACTAACGCTGGCAAAACGTGTTTTGGCAGAACAATATCGCCTTTGTTGGGTGCTGGGAGCATTTTAACAGCTGCAGCTCCATCACAGTATAGCCCCCAGATAGAGCGCGGCTGTATTTAGCCCCAAACAGAATCCCTCCTTCACACCCAATTTCAAGGGCTAAAGATTGAACCCGGTATTTACATTTCATCTACAGGCAAGACGTCTGGAACCCTTATGAAAACATCATTATATTTATAGTCTGCATGTGCAGAACCGTAGGTTCATTATGTCAAAGTGATGCCAAATCAGAGACTAACACCTATGCCTGATTATGAAGCAATAATATTTTTTGCTAAAAAGTATTCATATTATATATGGTATTTCCATCATGTGTACAACAGCACCAGTGATCAATTACAAATCTTGCAAAGCTTACCTATTCCTCTCATCAAGAAGATTATTGTGAAAAAGTCCCTAAAGACCAGCAAGTGACATAACTTCACATTAAATGGAAAATTGATCTAGTGGCTAAAGAAACTAACTTTGAGATGTTTTCTGTACTGCAAATCTTGATTTTTCAGCTTGCTACAGCTTAAAAAGAAATCTAGTGTACTCCATAATGCTATTATAGTATTTTCTAATGATTATTGCTATGAGAAGAGAATTATTAGCATTCTTTTTAGCATTTGTAATGCATTTATTCTGAGTTTACTAATAAGCTGTAGCTACAGATATACAGATAACAATAATTCCTAAATATTGAACCATCTGTCTTCAATTTGCTTGAAGCATTTGAAAATTCCCCGAGAGGTTTTCTTGTTTCTGTGATCTGCTGCCATACTTAACATTTAGTTTCGGTACACTGCTGCTTTCTTTCTGACACAAAAGCACAGCTCTGCACTAACTCGGTGACCTTGGGAAGCTCTATTAACAGTGACACTCCTTTGCCTATCAGCGCGTCTCAGACTGATTCTCTCACTAACTCCCTTTGACATATGGACTGTATTCAAAACCTCAGAGCCGGATATATATTTTTTCAAATGTTTTTACTTTCCTTTTCAAAAATACATGGGATACATGCTTTGGAAAAGGTGCGGAATAAAACAAAAGACTGTTTCATAAGTTAAGGATGAGGGCATAATGCTGGGTATTTTAGTGATCATCTAGTGACCATCAGGGGGCAAAGAGGATATTTGAGCATCTGGCTTTCTGGCAGTGGCAAAGACTGCAGATTTCTGTTGAGGCAGTCTGTCAGAGCAGCTGGTAAGAATGAAGAGTTTGTTAATATGTTCATAACTTTCCTGTGTCCTGACTGCTATATCCTTGAGGTCTCATAATAAACATTTATAAAACAAGTGTTACCAGAAAAAACAGTGCAGCATGCAAGAGCTCTCTCCGGAAAGATATGTGGTAATGTATCTTAGCAAAAGAACAGTCATGACTTTTAAATCTGTATATGATTTAATATTTACAGCACTTTTATACCCATATCCAGTGTAAAAGAATACCCCTAGGTGAAACATGAAACAATAATGACTCTTAACAAGTTAGAGAGAATCACATATTTCTCAAGGAAAGCCCTCTTAGGATCCAATTAGATGTTTGAAACTTTACCTGCTTAAAAATTCGCGTACTTAAATCAATAGCGTGGCTTCCCCTACCTGCTCCCAAGCTGCAGCTCAAACAGCTCAGGCACAGCCTGAAGAGCTCCTTGTTGGTGAGGTCAGGCTAAGTTCTAAGCAGTTTAAAAAGCATTTCAACTTCCCTCTGTATCTGGGTTACGGAATATTATTAAGATCTGATTGTGCCATGGTTAGATATCAAACATAACAGCCACTACTTTTCTTAGAAGTATTTCTGCAGTTTAGGTAGGACCTAATGAAATACAGCTTGTCTATATGATCTACGTTTTTGTCCACCACCACAATACCTCAGCTTCTGAAAAGAAGGATAACTTGCCAGATCACATTTCATTAAAATGTATACTTCATGCCTAGCAGAACTGCAACTCTGTATTTCACTTTGCAGTTACTTTCTAGTTCTCATTTTTTGGTGTATTTGAAAAACACTTCAGTGAAGACTATCATCTGTCAAAGACAAAACAAACAAAGAAGCCAACACAAAGTATTACAGCAGTCTTTTTTTTTTTTGTCAAAGGCACCAGTGTCACAGTCTAAGATGTGCTCAGTGCTGAGCCTGACATTTAGATGCTGTGTTTTTCTGGATGCAGATGTCTTTCTCTTTTGGAATTCAGACTCTACTGTCTTTCTGCAATGTAGTTATTGTTATTTACTATTATGCATGTGTAAGTGATTCAGCTAAAACTGGAGAAAAGTAGCTGAACAAGTACAAATATAGGAAGATTAGGATGAGGCACGTAAGTGAAAAGATGCTGAAAGGTGCTTAAATAAACGTTAGACACATTTTAGCTGCCCAAAGCCAGTGTCAGCCATGAAATATGTCTTCTTTATTATCCATAGCAGGATAAACAGCTGTTTGGGTTGATATGTGGCATTCTCGATGACTGCAGTTACCGAGACAGCTACTTTTCATGAAGAGTCATGACTCTTTTGCTGCACATTTTTCTGCTGTAATGGTGTGGCAACAGGGAGAGCCTCCTGGGAGGATGGAGCCCTGTGATTCCCACAAGGATGAGGTCTGCTAAGCTTAGTGTGGTCTTTTCATCAATGTAGGTGGCTGGTGCAGTCATGTCAGCTGCTGATAAACCAATGACATGTTGCCTCTCCTGTGCTTGTATAGCAGAGAGGTATGACTGACTAGGTCAGTGTTTGCACAGTAGCTAAACTTGCATGTCTGATTTGGAGGCCCTTTTTGGTTTGTATATTCTGAGCTGGCTCAAGATGAAAGTGTTTTGGGAGGATACACAATCTAGAATTGCACCTTGATGTCCTGATTTGGAGCTTGTGCCTGTTGTAATCCATTCCAGAAGAATGTCTAGTAGGACAAAGATAGAAACATGGTGACATCATTGTCCTTACAATGCCACTGTGGGGTTTTTAGTTTCCTGGTGGCTGTGTGTCCTAGTGCAAGGTGCCTTCATTTTTTTCCTAATCTCTCTAGATGCCATGTCTTTACTTCAAAGGCTTAAAGATTATTGGGGCAGCATCTCGATAACAATTTATAAAAGCTGGAACAGGAACAGATTTGTGCAGGAATCCATTCATCCATAATTTGCATTTGCTCAGTTATTGAATATCCTTGCTATGGAAATGTCTGTCTGAAAGCATCATTTCTATAATAACCTATCCAAGTAGCACCTTTACAATTTTGGCCAATAGGGCAATATGCCAGTTGACAACAGATGCTTCTGACAAGTAAAGAAAAATGGGTATTATCACTGTTGGCTACAAAACTGGAAGAGAATGGAATCTCCTTTCTACAAAGGCAATAAGGGCAAGATAGTAACAACAATACTGGATGCTTGACTTTGAAGATTTTGCTCCTCTAGGAACTGGCAAATGAGTTCAGCGTTACCCAGTAGCTAAGTGGACAGAAACTTCCAGTGTAACAACCACCTCAGTCTTATGTAATAACTCAGATGATAAACTTTTTCTCCTGGGTGTGATGGGATATTAAAACAGACAATCGTGCTGTGTCATTAGGTGGTATTTTTGATGGTCTCTTGTGAACTCTTCCCTCCTTCAGATGGCTTAGCATTAATCAGGTGGAACGAAAGCAGCAAACGACAGATAGACTCCAGACTAACTCAATCCTGATCACAGCAGTTGGTTTGGTATTTGCTGGTATTCACTTTCAGTCCTTCAACTAATAATGAAAATAGACTTTTTTCTTGCCAATAAATTCACAGTAAAGTGCTACAGCTTTGATATTATAATTGTAGAGAGCAAAGTCTGTTACTGGTCATAGGGAAGATTATCACTGTCTTTACCACAGTGTAGTAAATTAATCTTAGCTAATTTAAATTTATGAAGGTTTAGGAGACCCAGTAGACACCCAGAAAAGTCCTTCATTAAAAAAAAAAATCAGAAGTATATGTATATCTATCTGATAGGCAGGGATCCTCTTGCTACTGTATTATTTATGATTATATACATAATCAGAAATAACAAAGCAAAAATGCTATTCTCCTGACATTCTCCCTCCTCTTCCTTGCTTTTCTCTAGCAAAACTACTTATATTTACACATCTAATTTAGCAGTACAGCCTATCTGTACCTGCTGTCTGCTCAAGCACTGCAGGACTGTCCTAAGTGCCTGGGAGATCCACAGCACTGCACACAAACGTGGACTCATGCAAATGAGTCTGGTCTCAGGCTGAAGACCAGACACAAGTCTGGACTCACCAAACACATGCTGTTGGGTTCCCTACATGGCACACACTCCAGCCATGACTATGCACTGCAGTCTTAATCCACCTGGGACAGAATCTTCCGCACATTGCTTGGAAGCTAGTGCTGATTGAAGGGTTAAGTCCTGCAGACTAATCACATAAGATGCTTTGTATCATCCTATATGTGCTTTTGGTGACCCTGTTTTGCCATGACCATGGAAACTGGTCTACTTGCTTGGTGAATCATCTCATAAGGGTCAACGATCACCAGCTCCCACTGCACTTGGAGAAACTTTTTGACTAGTCAGATTGCTGTCAGTGAGAGAGAAGCAATGATCCATCTGGACCACAACCATCTTCAGAGTACAGCAGAATGTCAGAAAATTAATAGAAAATTTAATTTAGAACTAATCAAGAAATATATAGTGTGCCTATGATGTAATGCTCACATAGATCATGCCCAGTTCTCCAAAGTAGTCTTCGAAGTGGGCACCAAATCCATCTCAAACAGATGTCAAAAGAGTTATATCCCTTTCTTAGCTTAGGAAATTGCAAAAACCTCCCAAGCAATTTGAAGTGACCAGAGATGGCAAACCATCGCCAATAACAGTTTTATTTTCTGGAAGAGGAGACATGGACAAGGTCCAGCAGGCGGATTTAGAAACTCATAGGGAAGCTATAGACAGCCCAAAACCCACCACCCACATGCCCACATGCATGCAAAAGGTCTCTCATGCAGTCAATTCTACTTTTATAAAGTTGATGAAAGAAAGTACAAGTAGTGAAAGAGAATGGGGAAGTTTATTTCAGTAATATTTCACTCCCACTTCAGAGGCATGCAAATGACTATATAGAGCTCAGTGAAAAACAGAATGAAAAATCAGGGGGGTGAGATTTAGACTTCAATGTCAAGTGAAACTGCTCATTCATTTCTCTCAAGATCAATCTACCTCCTGGGATATCATATGAACAGGTTAAAGGTTTTGATTTCCAAAGAAGGGAATCAACACTGTTCAGATTAACACTTTGTTTTTCCTACTGCTGTTTTTGTTGGCAAGATTACCAAGTGCTGTGCCTGGCCTAGACTTGCTTTTGCAAAAGGAAAGATGAATATTCATACCACCGTCTGGGAAGCCACACTTATGCCTTCTACTCTAAAACCAGCTGTTACTAAAAAGCAAGAGAAATTCTTCCTAGTGCTCATTCCATATTAAGAAGTCCATGATAGGTTACCTGATAATTGCTATTTTAATATGATAAATGCTTTTTTTGTCTGAAAAAGTGACACTTCTCTGAAGTGTGTACAACTATGTATTGCCACAGTAAGTTACTTTTTCAAGTAATTGCTGTCTTTCTAAGAGGTCATTCTATGCAATTTTTAATAGATTTTGTTGAAACTAAAAAGGCAGCGGAACTGTTTTAAATAAGGCCAATGCTGTGTTTTATGAAAATTTTCTAGTTTCTTTGAAATGCAGATTTGTATTAGCTGAGCATGAAATAAAAGGCCATGGTGCCTGTACATGAGAGATAAGTAGCATTCGCATATTAATGCTGCACCTCTCTTTTTGGGGGTGTCTTTTGTATTTACATTACTATGGATGCTGTCTGAGGGGCAAGACTGTCACCTGCATTTTTTGGCACAGTGGGTGAAACATATTAAAGAATTACATTATTGCTGCTAATTTCTTTGTAGATTTGCATTTCAGGCAAATAGGCTGAAAAGTATGTCTTTTTGAAGTAGCCATTTTCAAGATAGAAACTGTGCAGTCTTACAGGACACTATATGCTTTAAAACACTTTTGGCTTCCAATTTTGGAAATACCTGCACCTGACTTCTTGTTAGCTATTCAACTTACCCCACTTCTTGCAAGCACTTTATACAAAAAGGTATGGTAATTTTCTATATAGTATATGTCAAATAAATAAAAGTGTAAGTGCTGATTGGATCAAAGGACAGATACCTTGAATTAATTAATAGTTTATGTACCTGATCAGAATACACACTCACAGCAGTGTCATTTTACGTCCGCTTGGCTTTAATAGTAACTGATCACATAATATTAGTGCATTGAAGAGTGAAGGCCCTAATTTTGACTTTATTCAGCTAAACCATTATATACAACAAATTCATTCCCTGGCCTATGAAATTATTTTTGTTCTCCTGCCCAACAAAGGCATAGGAATGCACGATTTCAAAAGTCTGTTTTCACTTGAATTGTAAACAGACATCCCTCAAATCTTAACTTTCAGATAGTGCTGATTATAATTACTGAGAAGATCTTTGAAATGAATATTGTAGTTCTTTAATTTTCTGACATCCAGAACTCACACTAGGTACGTAACTACTTCCCCTTGCTTATTTTCCTGGAGGAAAAATCCTAGAAAAAGTTTTATCTTAAATGAAGCATTATAAAATTTTACTAACCATTTAGAGCTTATTTTAATAGCTGTATTAACATGCTCCTAAATGAAAGTTCATGAACAGCTGAAAGCAGGTGCTGTGAACTTTGTGCCTTCCATTCAGCTGCTCTCCCATCTTCTTCCATTAAAAGTCCATTTACACAAGGGATCAAGTAACACCACACAAAGCGTTTTAACTATTCCAACCGAAAATCTTCCTGAGAACAGATCTGGTTCTAGTTTTCAAAATCCCCAGAAAGACACATGTGATACCTTACATCCATGATAGAGTTTTGTAACATATGTATGTCAAGGCTCCGAATTAGATTCATTTAGTGCTCCAACCATGCAAAGTTAACAATTTCTTGCAGAGGAGGGACAGTCAATAAACCAGAGAATATATCTAAGTGATAACTGAGGCAACATGAAAGAGTCGTGCTGTTGGACTTAGATAGGATATGGCTTTACTGGAAACAGAAGCAGGCAAGGGTGAAGGTTGGATTTTTCCATCCTGACTTCCCACATCTGACTAATGTCCTGCCTCTACAAAACAGTTTGGATCATGAGATGCTGTTGTGGTCATGTAACCACATGTGGCAACTCCACGCACACCATATGAAAGTATTACCTTACATTTGTTTAAGGGATTTCAGGGACTCGGCAGCAACTCTTAAAGTATTATTTTTTTACCCAATGAAACCTTTGTTATAAGATCTGTTGTCATCTTCTGGACACAACTGAACATTGAAATAGGATGTAATTTGGGTTAATACTGATGTGGACATAGCCGATAAGCTAGCGCAGGCTTTTGTCCACAAGATCATTGAGTGTGCATCTGTAAGATAATTAAGATTGGAATTAGATATTTGAAATAGTTTTCCAGAGATACAGTCAGGTGTCTAACAAACTGTGACTGAATCTAAGTGAGTGCAAAGTTGTTTTTCCACAATCCTGGGAGCTGAAACAGGTTTGGCTACTCACAAATGGCCTTTCTTGGCTGAGAATGTACAAAGGCAGGAAATCCCTGTGAAGGACCATTCTGAGGCAGGGAAGAGAGTAGAGCAATGATGTAGGACAGACTGATTACAAGGCTGTCTTGGGGAGGAGAGAATTGCATTGAGTGGCTGAGGGTGGATAAGGAAGATGGGGACAAGAGGATGTGTAGACATGAGAGATGTGAATGTTTCTCTAAAAGATGAGAATTTGGGGTGTAGGGGCAGGACAAGCTGGAATGGCCCTCATAATTTCAAAATATCATTTCAAGGCCTATAAACAATATAACCTGTTTAAACGTGTTTTTTTTTTTGTAATTCAGTTCTGAAGAGATCAGTCATATCTGCAAACTTATTTCAAATAGCTGAAAGAGTATAATTTAATGAAAAAAATGTTATTAAAAATGCATTACATCACATGACAAACTATCAAATTAAGAGTGTAGTGTATTTATTTCACTTGTAGCATATTTAGAATAAACTATATAGCAGTAACTTCCAGTGAGATAAGCATATTTTAGGAGCCGAAAGTTTTATTTGTAATGAATTGCATGCAGAATGGTTCTCTTCTAATGAAAATAGGAAATATGATGAGCATGAATGCTACCAGTCTGGGAATAAAATGCCATCTTACTTTTGTTGGAATGTATGTCTAATAGGTTCAAATGACTGTGTTATTTTTTCAGTATCTCATGTGCTTCTTTAAGTACTCCCCATTCTCCTTTCAACATTTATGCTCAGATTGCTGCCAGCATCTATTCTTGTACCTTACTTTTGTAAAATCTCTTTCCTCCCTCTTCCAGATTCCCCCTTACTATTATCCTGAAATTTTAAATAGCAACTCAGAGTTGTTCAAGATCTGAATACTCTGAAGGACCAATATTCTGACATATTCAGAAACAATTGGCTCAAATTGACTCATTTCACGTGCTGCTTAACCAAAGCCAGGTTAGTGGAAATTTCTGTCTGTGTGCGCCGTGAACAGCAAGCAGTGCATTAGGTCGACTGATAAAGCTATCATCTCATTTCACCATGGGGAAAATGCATATGGCTGTATCCTCCTTTTGGACCAAGATTTGTCCCTGAATGAAAATGTTTACACAAGTCTTGGAAATGTGCAAATCTCTTAGTGAATCTGAAGTGATTCAATAAGCAACTCTAGCAGATTTGGGTGCACGTCCATCTAAAAGCAACAAAAAACAGAGTAGTATCAAATCACTCAACCAAACATGCAAGAAATGCTCAGGACTAGGCATGCATGGAGGCAAAATCTATAATGCAAGTTCAGCACCAAAAATGTAAAGGAATGCAGCATTAGGGAATTAATCCCGAATTTGTATGCATGGGAGAAGATAATGGTTAAGACAATCTTGGTACCATGAGACAGTATGATCCTTAATAGCATGATAGCATGATAGTGTGGTAGCATTTGAAACTAATACATGAGGTTCCAGTGAAAATGTCTTGTAGTAAATGTAGGCTGGAGCAAGGGAGGAGAAAAAAATCCCTTCTAGGATCCAAAGATTTTTCTCCTGAAGAGTCAAATTCAGAGCTCAGCTCTAGTGTCAGGTTCCCAGGGGTTATTCCCCTCCCTGGAAGCAGTAGAGGAGCTTTGCTTGCTTTGAAATATAAATATATTGCATATGTCATTTCAGCTGAAGGAAAGAGTAACAGGTGATAAAAAAGCCGTTCCAATCCTCTGCAGGATGTGACTGTGCACAGCCCACTTCACCCTGCAATGTCTTGAGGCAGCCATTGGGAAGCACAGCAAAGACTGAACCTTGCCAAGATCAGTCAGTTGTTGTTTCTCGCTAAACTTTGACATGATCTGAGCCTATAGAGTTGCTATTCGGTGAATTACTGCTAATGTCATTTATTACCAGCATTAATAGTAATTTACCCACCATTAATCAGAGCAACTATTTTTCAGTACCTCTCAATCATTCTGGGTCCTCACTTTGCTGGTTGACTAAAATATATTATGCCACCATTAGTCACAAAGCCTCAACAAACAGCCAGTAAATTTAGACAGAGCCTGGGATCCTGAAAAGTTACACTCTGTTTGTGTCTAATTTATTGTCACTGTTTACGTTTGTGCCAAGACTCGGGCTTTCCCACCGATCAAGGTTTGAAATACGTAGTCATAAAGTGTTCGCCAGGAGTGAGCCATCAGGTTAGTAGGAGAAAATCATGTTCTGCTTAGTGAACACATTAGCTGCACATTCATTACAGTATAAAGTATATCTTCCTAGGCTGATATGTATTGCTTGGGTCATATAACTCATTCCCTGTGGGTCTTACTGAGGTTTTCATTTGTTTCTGTATTCACTGAACTTCAAGACATGTTGCATGCACAGTAGTATCAGAGGCATGGCCAAGATGTGAGGGAAAGCTGCTCACTAGAAAGGTCTCTGCTTCCCAGAAAAACATCACTCTGCCTTGAAAAAAAATTGCATCGAAAAAACATTTTTTCTGTGTGTCAAGTCATAACATCAGCAATAATCAGTCTCCCCTGAAAAAGGAGAAAGCAGAGAGAGTAACAATGAAAGGCAAAATAATTTGAAGTTAGTTTCTCTTTATGCTGTCAGAAAAAAAGCAGCCTCGCAGTGATGCATATATGTATTAGAGATGCCCAGCAAGAGGGAAAAAAGGACTAGATACTTTTCTTAACGCACCTACTAATTCACTATTAATTCTTGCCAGAATCACAGTCTGTGCTCCTTTCACAAAGGTTTTCTATCAAAAAGCATTTTAGAAGTTGTATGTTTTCTGGAAATCATTTTAAGATGGCCACTGTGCTTAATCAGCATGAAGTTCAGCCTTGCATCAGATTACTAAAGCATACCATTAACCCCCAAGGGCTTAAAATTCCTGCAGTTTCATATCAGTCATTTTGCCATGAGCAATGCAATTCCCATAACATGATCCAGGTCTTGGAAATAAGGGTAGGAACACTTAAAATATCAACATTAGCTTGTCTGACATAGACTGCACTGATAAAATATGTATTTCCAGATGTTTCACTTCAGAGCATTATTCTAATTGACGTATTGTATAGATTTATTTTTATCCAGTGCTTATAACATGACCTTGTCAGGCATAATGAAAAAGAAAAGATTTATTTTAGAATAAAATGGGAATTTGCTGAAACCGAAGATTGGTATTCTGCCCAGTTTTGATAGTGATTCCCCAAACTCCAGTTTGGACTCTGCCAGAAATCTTCCAGCTTCCATGCCAGCTTGCCTGCCTGAATTCTTGGCACCTCAGAGGACAAATGGGTGCTTGGCTACCTGGATGCTTTGAACTCATGGCCTGGGGAACCTGTGGTTCAGAGCAGGATGGCCATGTGAGGCATGGTTTGCAGAGCTGCATGGAGAACAGTAACTTCTTCTCCCAGACAATTCTTTAAAACAAACACGTTCAAAATGTTCAAATTGGAATCAAAACAAAACACATATGTCCTCCTAAAAGTGGAGTTATTCTCTGTCTGAATCTCAAGGAATATCAATTCCTTATCTATCAGGTAAAAAGTACAGCATTTCAGGAGCTACAATGATCTCAGGATGTAGGTACTCACAGGCTTGAAGGGAGAGGTAATAGCTTTAATTACATCCCTGAACCAAGCTGGCAAAAAGAGATACATTTGGGGCACTCAATCCCTTCCATATATGTGAAACACCAGTCTGTGTAGGACACTGCCTTCTAAACTATTTACAGTTACTTCTCTAAAATGTCAAATCCTTTATAGCTATTCCTTATAGCACCCTGTGCTCCCATTAAATATATACGATTGTTTTTGGTAACAAGAAACGCTATAATCACTCTGGCACATGTCTGGGATCCTGGGTATTTTCCCAGTGTGATACAGACAGGGAGGACTCTGTTCTGAATCTGGATGCTCAAACTATCTTTGGAGCCTGTCTTCTTAAGTGCTTAAACACCAATTTAGGGGACTATAGTAGTGCTGGGTGCCCCATTTTAGGTTGCAGAGGTGTGACATAGAGCCATCTTCATTCTGACATATTCTTTCATGCCTCGCTGCATGCCAGACATGTCTCTTGGTTGTTCCCTCTCCCCATCTAAGACTAGGTCTTACCTGGTCTATGGTTCTGAAGGTCCCTCCTTGACTTACTGAGCAGGATGGGGAATGTGCTGGGAGAGCAAGATATTAAGTTGTCCCATCACTTGTAGAGTTGTGCACCCCTCTTCTTCCCCTTCCCCCCTCACCCTTCCCCCAGGTAAGGAATGGTTTACCATTAGCCAAAATAACTCTTAATTCGAGCCACATTCAGGTAAAATGGTGGGGGAGTGAGTTGAAAGAATGGATTTTCTTACACAGAGTTAACAACACAGCTGCCAGTGTTTATAAAAGGCATGGGTCAAGAAGTGAAAGAAAAGAACATGTTTACTCAATTTAGTCAAAGAGGTTTCTCTCACCCTTCTGCTGGTTGATTTGCTTTAGACATTCCTAAGGCTACCTGGACAGCGATTTTGTCTTTCTGCATATTTTCTGTCTCAGGTTGCATCCGCTACAGAGGAAAGTACTTCCTGATGGAGCAGATTTGTTTTCACAGCTAATCTTCCTTTCAGATTCCACTGATTTAATCTTTCTCTCTAGAATGCATTTCCTATTTTTTTTTCTTTCTTTTTCAAGAGATATAGTCTTGCTGCTCCCTCCTTAATTAAAATAAACAATGTTAGAGTCACTCTGCTAAACCAGCTGTCATCTTCTTTGCTTGATTGTAATTAACTGTTGGGTGACAACGGCATCAGTGTTACTAATGCCTAAACTAGAATTTCGGAAGAAATTGGGAAAGGTCTACCAAAAAGAGATAAGAAGACAGAAAGATGACAAATATAAGCCAAAGCAGCAGGTAGCTCATGTTGGAAGGAAACTTTAAAATTTTTCATGAAGTGTTTTAAATTTGCTGTTGAAATGGGGATGAAAAAATATAGCCTTAAATATCTGAGAAACATCTGCCCTGTGCAGAAAAATATTACAACACCAGATAATTAAAAGAGATTGTATTTATCAGGGCTTGAAAACAATTTGTTAGACAGTGCTATTTCTTCACGTTACAGCCTATATTCAGCTCTGGTCATTCCTATCACTAAAAGATAAAACCATGTCCTGAATGCATTAATGGAATGATTGCTGAACTGAAAGCTTTCTATCTGATGTTAGGATGAGAGCTAAAATATATATATATTTTTTTTTCTTGAAAAGTGAAATATTTTAACAGATACTTTTTATATAATCCCTTTTCTTGACTCACTACTGGTGTGACTAGTCTAGAGAAGAAATGTATAAGGTGATATTAAACTGTCATCTAAAATAAATGGGAAGATATGGGTTGGATAGAGGAGATGAAAAGAAAAAAAAATCGATTGAAAAAGGAAACATTTAAAAACTAATACTTAAAACTAGAGTATTTAATTTCCTTGTGTAACCCCATGACACATATCAGTCAAGAAAAGCACTTTGCAAAAGGCTAAAAAGGATTAGACATGGATAGGTGAACAAGATGAATATCATTCCCTTACACTTGCTGAGATCAAATTTATAAGAAATCCAAGCTATGTGTAGGCATATAGCTCCCTGAAGTGCAGAAGAAACTTCCCCATAGTCATATCATAGTGTTACTTAGCTCATTATAAGTAGTATAAGTAGTTTTCACCCTGACTTGAAGCATTCACCATCATTTGCTCTTAGGCATGAAATATTTGATTGAGAATATTTGCTTCCTGAGAGCAAAATGGGAGTGAACTGTTCAAATAGCTTTCTTGACCTTTTCCTTTCATGAACCTTTTGCATCTTTTACTCCTCCCACGGCTTCCATTTTATGTACCATTTCTTGCTATTTCTGTTTTCTATTTCTCCTCCGACAGTATTCCCATTAAATTATAGAATCATAGAATCGTTAAGGTTGGAAGGGACCTTCAGAGATCATCTAGTCCAGCCCTTCTGCACATGCAGGATCACTTAGACCACGTGGCACAGGATTGTGTCCAAGCAGATTTTGAATATCTCCAGAGAAGGAGATTCCACAACCTCTCTGGCCAGTCTGTTCCAGTGCTCTGTCACCTTCACCATCAAGAAATTTTTCCATAAGTTCCTGTGGAACTTTCCTCTCATCCTATTGCTGGCCCTATCCTCCTCATTCCTTCCCTTAAGGTATTTATATACAGTGATCAGATCCCCTCTTGGCCTTCTCCAGGCTAAACAGGTCCAGCTCTCTCAGCCTTGATCTGTTTCTCTCAGTCCCACTGCAGACTGTGTGGCCCTCTCAGCAAACTGTGTCAGTATAGCTTGCTCATGATGTATACTTCTCCCACTCTTAATGCAAAGCAGTTTCTCCTTTTTTTGTTGCTATGTTTCACATACATGCAGGGACAATCTAGTAACTTTGTGGACACTACCACTTTGTGGAAAGAGATCAGCAAGACCCTGAAGCAATGAACCACTATGTCCTCTAACTGACCTCCACTCTTAGAGGGACTTAGTACATGAGGACTGTCTGTTTATTGTTTCATACAGATCAAATGCATTATCACATGGCAGCAACCCCAAGGAAAACCAGCTAAAACGTCCTAGATTTTGGAGTGTAAGGAGTGTCAGCCAATAGCAATTAAGTCTTATCAAGTCTTTTTACCAAGTCCATCCCTCTTTCACACAGTGTATGTGAAAGCAGCAGCTCTGTGAGAGGAACAGCAGCTCCAGCTGTTAGACTAGTGGAGCTCAATGGTTCTGTCTGTGAAGGCTTAGCTTCAACCCCAGTGGCAAAGAGAGATTGGTCTTGGTTCTTGGTCACTGATGGATTGTGCTTGGAGTAGTGGGTGTGCAAGTAGGATGGGCACTGTTGGATGTCTGGCTCCACTGGTATCCTGCTGCACAGGAGGGTGTAGTGGTTCACAGTGCATCACCATGTGAGTGCTGTTCCCCCAAAATTCCTTGCACCCGCTGGGTCTTGGACAGCTGAAAGGTATGAGCATGGCTAATATAATGAGAGAGTTTTAAAAGACAACCGTAAAGACAGAGCGAACGGCTCAAACAAGCAGAGAAATCTTATTACAGACATTAACTGGTAATCATTCTTTTGACGTAACTGGATAGGTTGGCCCATGGGCTATTTATGTATTTATACATTTCAATTGAAAATGGAAGGAAATATAGAAGGATATAGAAAGAATAAAATCATTCTGACTTTGAAACTGAAGTACTGCTTTGGAAATTCATGCAGTTATTGAAGTAATGATGAAGTATAGTAATACACAAATGCTTGGTTAGTATTGTAAACAGCGCATTCTACACCATGTATGGGCCAACAAATACTCCTTAAACTACAGAGACATTCTGTCACTTCACAGAGTCAATTTGCAGGTTCCCAATTCCTTCAGCTAAAAGATCTGAGACTCAAATTATCTGCATAGATTCACTTTGTCCAAATTTGACAGGTTTTAGAGATTAAATTAAATCCAGGTAAACTCCAGGTAGATGAGAAGGCAGCTCCTAACCCATAGAGGTTACAATCAAAGGGTGGACAAATGGACAAATGTGGGATGGGGAAACTAGGGCATGTATAACTCAGCATAAATTGAAAAGATGAATTAAAAAATGCCTTTAACCTAGTCTATTCCCAAATATTACATCTTAGCATTTATTATATTGTCATTATATTATATTATTTTCTGACTGCCCCTTCTCTTTTCCTTTCCTACATCTTTTTCAGTGTCTGTTTCCTTTTCTTTAGTTATCACATGGCTAACCAAGTTAGTGTACCAGTGTAGGTACTTAAGGCAATTGCCAACTTTAAAAGGACTTACTACCTGCAATCAGTGACTGCCTGAGAGGGATATTTTCCTTACCCAATAATTGGCTTTCACCTATGACCCTTTTTCGGTAAACTCATAACTGACTCATTATTAGTTAAAAAAGGAAAAAAAATGTGCTTGGAGTAAGAATGTGTTCCATTAAGCAGGCAAGTCTAAGCAAGTGTCTAATACTAGTACTCATGAAGTTCATCAGAGGAATGCTGATTGATTTTCTGTAAATAAACCAGATGAGAGGTGGAGCATTAGCCTTGTCTAAATAATATGCAAGTCAGCATGGGGCTCTGCATTTTCAAGGAGAATAAAAATGGATTTGTGCCAACTACACAGTGCAGTGCTTAGAGTAACCTAGATGTAGAAATTCATGTTCAGCAGTGAGAAGAACCTAGGTGTAGGAATTTAGGCTCAGACTTTTAAAGGAACAATTTCTCATTTTTCATGAGGAAATCATAATATTTTTTAAAATCATGTCATTAGCACCTGCATAAAATTTATATTCAAAGCTTCTTCTTTTTCAGTGTCTTAAAGAATCTTAAAATGGTTGTTAAATGTTTATGCATAAAGAACCCTAATGGGAAGCTGAATTGAATGAAAGTCAGCTTAGTCGCCTAAAACTATACTTTTAATGATTTTAGTGTTGGAAGATACATTAAACATGTTGAAAATTTTCAAGAAGTTGGAAAGAGTCTTAGGCAGCCGTCTACATCTTTATGTGTTTATGTCCTAAAGAGAGTCAGAGTCCAGGATGCTAAAGTCCCCAAAAGTCATGACTCCTTCACCCCCCAGTAATCCTAGATTAGAAGAGCACCTAGCAAAGAAGAGATGGAAGAGATCCATAATTTGTTTCAGTACCTCAAAACATTTGATCCTCTCACAGTTCTAAACATAATTGACACATATCCATGGTCTACTCCAGCTCTCTGGTGGCAGTGCTACTCAGAAGCTCCCTTGATTTTCTTCCAATGTTGTTGGGGCTCTGAAGTTTCCAAGATTCCTCTTTCAGGGTAAGGCCCCACGTCCCAGGATGAACTGGCAGAGAACTTGGTAGGAAACACTTGGTAAAACTCTCCATCCATTGACATGCTTTTCCTTTTTTTTTTTTTTTTCTAATTTATCCTCAACTGATAGGGCAGGAAAGACTGACCTGGTTAATGTTGGGGATATAGAGTAGCAACTGCTCTGTCCAGAGCACAGATGTTTGCTTAAACTTTTGCTCATGGATATTTGGTGAAAACAGGAGTTGTGTTTTTAAGAATAACACATTTGGGTTGTAGTTCAGGATGTAGGTGACATTAGAAAATCTTTAAAATATATTTTCATTGGCATCTTTCCCTGACATAGGGAAAGGTAAGAACCTGAAGCTCCATTCTTCTCTCCTGCACCAGCACCCAAACGCTGCATTTAGCTGCACCTCCTGTCAATAGCAAAAACCCAATCCAAGGTCGCACAGATAAATCACCTTTGCCTTAAATTATAGTAAAAGACCAGCTCTCATTTTATTGCAGTGGAGAAGCACACTCAGTTTATTCTGGGGCATCTGGGAACAAACTGGCTTACATATATTGTCAGTCAGTTATTCAACTTCTGTTCTGCCCTTGACATAACTCCTAGAACTAATATTTCATAAGTACAGTAAGAACTATCACACTCCATCAGCTTTTTGCCTGCCCTGTTAACATAGGCTGTGCTTTGAACTGCATCAATAGTAAATACACGGTGAGATCCTCAGCTGTCAAAAGTTATCTCAGATTTCCTGAGCTGCCCAAAGGTAAGAACATGGGACTGTACTTCAGCAGGCGCACCAAGCTGGGCAAGGAATGGGGAGGGAGGAATGCCATTCCAGTTTAAAAAAAAAAGGGGGGGGCAAGGCAAGGCAAGGCAAGGCAAGGCAAGGCAAGGCAAAGGCAAAGGCAAAGGCAAAGGCAAAGGCAAAGGCAAAGGCAAAGGCAAAGGCAAAGGCAAGGCAAGGCAAGGCAAGGCAAGGCAAGGCAAGGCAAGTGTTGATTGCAAGAACTGCAATCAGCAGTTCTTAAGTCTGCTGATTGGCTGTCTAGTCCAGACCAGAGATGTGCCTGTCTTGTACTAAAATAAGCCACGTGCCTCATTCTTGACATTGACTAAAACCACCGTATCTAAGGCTCAATGTGCACTGTAGACTTTCAAATGCACCTTGATTCATTTTAAATAAATCATCTTCCATGCTAAGATGGAAAATAGTTTAGACTCTGCATCTATAG